>JBBMEG010000022.1:14274468-14289468 GCA_037832605.1 Cyclanthera cordifolia
GGGCATTCCGAGAATCGAACTCGGGACCTCTCGCACCCAAAGCGAGAATCATACCACTAGACCAAATGCCCTATTTGTTTATACAAATTTATTTAGTATTCTTTATTATATTCTAATAATGGCTGGATCCATGGGAACAGTATCGAATGTGCTGTTTTTGAAATGGAAATTTCGTTTATGAAGTCAATTAGCACAAGCTGCATGAGGCATTCTAACTCAGAGAATTGAACTCAGAACCTCACTTACCAAATTGAGAGTTTGCTACTAGATCAAATGTCCTTTGTTTTTCATCATCAATGATTTAGATCTGATCTTGTGTGTTTTTTTTTTAGTTCTTTCCTTTTAATTTTTTTGAGGTTAGATCTGATCTTGTGTTTCATACAACATACACTTCATTGACTTTTCTTTCCCTTTTTTTTTAATAAAGAATTTCCCATCAATGACTTATTTCATCAACCATTCAAAAGCATCTTGATTTATCAGTAATATGTAAATGTATGTGATAGATGACCTTCCAAGTGAGATTCCTACTGACAACTTATTTGAGAATTCATCCTCCATCAGTATGTATAAATATAAATTTACAAGATCTTCATATTTTATAGTTTAAGGGAAGACTACATGTGAAAAAAATGAGCATATCTTACTGGTAATTGATTGGGATATACTATTTTCCCTGGATCAGGTCAAATCTCCATACCCCACACCTCCCACGTCCGCAAAAAAAATGAAATAACCTAAAAAACTAGGAATTTATCCTCCATCAGTAGGTATATATATAAATTCATAAGATCTTCATATTTTATAGTTTAAGGGAAGAATACATGTGCAAAAATGGGGACATTTGGGGGGGATGAATAATTGTGGAGTGGTTGTTTTGAGTGATTAGAAATGAGGAATTATTTTGAGTGCTTTAAAGAATAAAATTTAGTAATAGCTCATTTGTAAGAGGTGTTTAAAGAGTGATTATAAAAGCTCGTTTTTAATAGCACTATAAAAATGCTAAACAAACAACTCCTTGAGAATTAGTGTTAGTAGTGGTTGGAGTAATTAACTACTCATATGGGATAGATATTAGTAGTGATTGAATGATATGTTTGATGAAGAGTTTGGTGTGGGGTTTGATGGATTGTTAAGAGTGATTTTTTACTACCAAATACAAACAAGGAGTCCTAGAAGGGTGGTTTTTTACCTTTCTTCTTCCAAAAACACCAAAAACAAATGCCCATTAGTTTGAATCCCCTACTGCAAATATTGTTGAATAATAATAATAAGAAAACAATATTTCATTTTTTTAATTAAAACATATGAACTCTCTTTTTTTAGCTCTACAACAATTGGGAGTGAAGGACTCAAACCCTTGATTTTTTGGTCATCTAAGACACTTATGCCATTGAGCTATTGGTGCGGTTGGCCATGAAGATGTATATCTAACTCTCGTGTTGTATACACATAAATCATTTGGTTATTAGCCTAGTTGCTTTTGAATGGCTTTATCAAGGTGTAGATGTAGTTCCTGTTGTATAAACATAAATGATTTGGATATTTGCATAGTTGCTTTTGAATGGTTAATGAAATAAGATAGTATACTTGGTAACCTTCTTTGATTTATGAATTATATGCTTTCCTCTCTTTGTAACTCATAATCCAAATTTTCTTATTCCAGTTATAAGGTATACATGACAGGATATAGGAGAGCTTCCCACTGAAGATGGGGATGGGAATCCTGGCTGGCTGGCTGGCTGCACTCAGGCGTTCAAGCATCCTTCTTTCGTATTTGGTATCCACACAACCTTATAGTCTTTTATTTAAGTTGTTTACTTATATTCTTCTCTTGAATAATAAAAAATATATATCTTATGGACAATTGAATGGAATTTTTAAATTTTAGGGTAATTTATAAATTTGGTTTCTATCGTTTGAAAATAAGTTAGAGTTTAGTCCCTATGGTTTAAAATCTAGACTATAGTCTCTATGGTTTGGACAAATGTAGAATTTAGTCTCTATAGTTTGGAGAAATATATAATTTAGTACCTGTGGTTTGAAAATATAAAATTTAATCTTCATGGTTTGATAAAACCTAAAAAATAATCCATGTTATTCATAAATCTTAGACGAATTAAATACGTAAATGTAACTCTTGATGTATGAATGATGCACATTTTTGTCCAATCAATGACTTATCTCACACTATCATCATTAAACTATTTTTTAGACTATTTTTTAGATTCACCAATAATTACGAATGACATAACTGTTTTTAAAATTTTTTCAAACCTTAGGCACTAAATTTTAATTTTTACAACCATCGGAATTAAATTGTAGATTTCTCCAAACCATAAGGACGAAAGTCTAGAGTTTTAAAGTATAGGGAATAAACTCTAAATTTCTTCCAACCATATAGACCAGATTTATAATTTACTCTAAATTTTATATCAAAAAATAAAAAATTAATTGGGGCATTCCGAGAATCGAACTCGGGACCTCTTGCACCCAAAGCAAGAATCATACCACTAGACCAAATGCCCTGATTGTATATGCAATTGACTGTTTTTAATTAACATTAACATTATGCAAATAAAGTCAACGAGCACTTGCCACTTGAGGCATTCAAACCCCCTACCAAATTAAGAGTCTACCACTAGATCAAACTTTTTCCCCTTTATCAAATCTGAACTTTCTTTGCCAGTCGGCTGAGTATAATTGACATGTACCCTCGATATTGGTATAATTGACGTTATACTCATTGATCACTTTAGCTAGATGTGCCTTTTGATTCACATCCTCTGTAGAAGTATGGAGTGCTAAGCTCTAACCCATTTAACAACATTAATCATGAACACTTATGTGCATGATTGATGTCTTTCATGATATGAATGCTGTTTATTTGCATATTCAAACATTACTGCCGGTTGTATTGACTTTTGAGGTTGTCTACTCGCATTTTTCTCTTGAACCCTATAAAGATTATAAATAATTGAATGCCAAGAATTTGGGGAATTCTTAGAATCGAATTTGAGACTTCTAAGTTCTAACACCCAATGTGAAAATCATACTACTAAACCATATTCTTCTTTGTAATTTAAGTTATATCATCCGGATGTTGAATCTGTTATGCAATTGACTAATGTGTAATTGACGGTTCTGCTTTTTCGAGAATGGTTGGTCGATCTTGGGTTGTACAACACTTCAAAGACTATGCATAGTAAAAGTTCTTTTGAGTGGTTGATGAAACGAGGTAAGTTGCAATCTATCTCCCCTGATTTATGATTATTTTGCGCTCATCTTTATGAAACTTATTATCAAATGTTCTTATAAGGAATATATAGTATACATGATTATTTTTTAGTTCAAATTGGGAGGGGACCGCAAATCCTACATAGAGGCCCTGCTCTCAAATAAATTGAGAATCGAACTTGTGACGCCGGTGTTGAACTGGATTAACACCAAACAATGAAACTACTGTGCCACCAAACCCTTTCAATATATATATTTTACATGATAGATGAGCTTTCAGGTGGGATTCGTCGACTTCTTATTCTAGCACCCATCCTGCATTATTTGGTATCTATTTATGGCATACTGGTCTTTCACTTAGACTTTTTGTTTGTTGAGAAAAAAGTAATTTTATTTAGATTGTCTTACTCTTTTTTTCCTTGATAAGAAACTTTCCTTGAAAAACAACGAAAGAGTAGTAGACAAGGGCATACACAAAAACAAGCCATAAACACCTGCTCAGTAATTCCAAGAACAATGTCCAATTTGACTCCTAAGATTAGAAATTGGTCAAAAAAAATTGGGGCATTCCGAGAATCGAACTCGGGACCTCTCGCACCCGAAGCGAGAATCATACCACTAGACCAAATGCCCTATTTGAGTATCACAAATTAATTTAACAATTTATTATATCTTAATAATGGCTGGATCCATGGTACCGTAATGTGCTGTTTTGAAATGTAAACAAATGTATAGGAAGTTAATAAGAGTACATGATGCACGAGCCATTCTAACTCTTAAGAATTGAACTCAGAACCTCACATACCAAATCGAGAGTTTGCCACTAGATAACATGTCCGATGTTTTCCTTCATCAAAGATTTAGATCTGATCTTGTGATGTACACAAATCATTGACTTTTTTTTTTCTTCAGAATAGCACATCAATGACATCATCAACCATTCAAAAGCAACTTGATTTATCAGAAACAAGTAAATTTACACGATATCACCTTCCAGGTGAGATTCCAGCTGACTTCTTATTCAAGCATTCATCCTCCATCAGTGAGTATATATAAAAATTCCCAGTTTTTTTTTACGTTAGTTCAATATCTAGTGCAATAATCCCGTAGTGATCAAAATGCGACTCGTGATTAATTCAAACAATCGACGAACAAGCACTTGACAGTATTTCTAAATAACAAGAAACAAAACACAAAGCAATCTCAATTATTCAATCGAATGGCTTCTTTCTCTTCACATGCAAACTTATCACTCCCCCTAAAGTTTTTGTAATTTGGCAAAAATTAACTCCAGAAAAGAAAAAGTGGCCTGGATGTATCTAATAAAGATTAGAGCAGAAAATCCCAAATTCATCTCCATGTTCATCCTCATCCTCTCGTTCCTCAAATCTGATAAATCCTTCCTCATTCAACAAATTCTCCCAAAACCCTTTATCCATTATTTCTTGTTTGGGAAAGGCTAGCAAAGTCGACATCCATGTGGATGTCGTTCACGAAATAAGGGTGGCTCTTGATCTTGTTCTTGGAATTGGCACAAGTAGGAGTTTGATCATTGTCGATATGCTGTCTTTGTTTTGTAACGTTGATCATGAGTTGTTTGTGGTTGTGTTTTTGGTGGATAAGTTGGATGAAATCGGGGTTTTGAATTGATCTTGCTAAGAATTTAATAAGTAGTGTTGCCTTGTCTCTGTTTTTTTCAGCCGCCCTTCCATTGGTTGAAGTTACCTACCCTTTTGAGCTTTGCTGCTCTTTGTCTTAATTTCACTATTTCCGCCATTAAAAAAGCCTGTTCAATAGTAGAATTCAAACAAGGAGATTTGTTTATAAATTTAATACTGAAAATCAAACTTCATATTAAATAGTCATCCAACTAATTTAATTTATATAAAAAAATATATTGTAAAAAATATAATTGGAGCATTCCGAGAATCAAATTCGGGACCTCTCACACCCAAAACGAGAATCATACCACTAGACCAAATGGCCATCTTAACAAAATTTATTTCATTTAACATTTTTATTGTAATTAAGAAAATATAATTTTTTTTTGTTGGACTAATGTGTAGCTGGTGGAGCTTCAATTTCAATGGGAGTTCGAAAGGTTAAGTCAACTTATACCATTTACTTCATTGTAAAGGAACCAGAAAAAATCGAGTACGAAATAAATATATGAAAATTTGTCTATACTTATTCCTAATTAATGTGGGTGTGTGTGCGCGCGTGTGTATGTATGTGTGTGTGTGAATATATATATATATATACATATATATATATATACACATATATATATATGTATATAGTAGTTAGGGTTTTCATCCTTGCACTTGTATATATAGTTATAGTCATGGCCACATGAATAATATTTACGACAACTTTTCCATTTCTAACGATTACATTGGGAATACAAACAAAATTTAGTCACACATTGGTTAATAAATGAGAAGATCATGGGATTCTAAGAGAAAATAAACATCTCCATTGGTATTCGGCTTTTTGGTGAAACAAAAAACAAAGCCACAAGAGCTTATTCTCAAAGTGGACAATATCATACCAATGGTGGGCTAGCTAAGATTCTTTTTGTTAGCTTCATCTTTCATGTTTGAAGGTTTATCTTAGAAAAGTCAATAGTAATTCATCTTAAAGTTTTCTCATATTCAGGATCTCTTTGAACATGAAATGTTTATCTTAGAAAAGTCATTAGTAATTCATCTTAAAGTTTTCTCATATTCTGGATCTCTTACTCCGACTGTTCAAAGGGAAAGTGTGCTCTGATGAGTTTCTTTTTTATAGAAGATGGAATAAGTAGGACCCTAGCTATCTCCTTTGATCTATTATTATCCTATGCCTTTCTATGTGTTGTAGATAATTATAGATGTGAGACCCACACCATCTTCTACTGCTATTTCTTTTTTTGTTAACACAATCCTCCAATTTCGTGTCAACTTATTTGGCCTCTCGAATCCACGTCGTGATCTGGTTTTCATCTCGAGCGACTTACCTTCCCATTTTTGCGCCTTCTTCTTTGACTCCGATTTCTTCATTTTTTTGAACTTTGTTCTTAGGTCGACTAATATTATGTCGTCGCTTTCCTTTCTTTTTCGATCTCTTCTTTAGCTCATAGTATTTTCGTTTAACATTTTTCCTCTGTCGCCCTAAGCTTTATCTTTCTCTACTTGCCTTTCCTATCTTTTTCTTTTGCTTGTTATCTTGCTTTCCATGCCTTGTTGCCACTTCTTGGTTTTGCCTTCTCCCTTTTTGGGTTGTGCTGCTGCTTACTTCGTGTATGTTCTGGATGTTGTCCACCTCCTTTTCTGTGTTTCACCTTCAGCTGTCTACGAGCCTCCAACTGATTTTGAACTTCCTTCTAATTTTCTCGTATTGCCTTGATTTAATCCATTTCTTCCCACGATTGCCATTGTTAGGTCGTGGTTTCCTGTAACTTCAACAAGGCTTCCTCGTAGTCATTGTAATCCATTGTTTGAACCGATGCTCGAAGAAGAACTTGCTCTGATTCCAATTTATTAAGACACCTATAGTCTTAACGATCCCGAGATAAACAACACCAAGAATAATAAACACAAGAACAATTTAATTAGATAATAACAAATGTTACAACCTTGTAGCCATTCGAGAGGGCTAGGACTCTCCCAAGGTCTTTTACAAAGACTATACCAACATATACATGCCTTACAAAGAACTCTATCTACTGTATTTATCTAAAACACTAATGAATAATTACAATTTTGTCCCAACTCATATTATACTACAATTTTGTCCCAACTCATATTATACTAATATTCCCAACACTACCTTTCGTAGGAGCCTGACATAATACTTATGTGCATGATAGGTACCTTACATGTGGAATGCTGTTTATTTGCACATTCAAAAGTAACTGTTGGTTATATTGTCTATTGAGGTTGTCTACTCACAATTTTTTTGAACCTTAAAAGATTATAAATAATTCAATGCCAAGAAAGTGGTGTGAATCGAAATTGAGACTTCTTACACCCATTGCGAGAATCATACCACTAAACCTTATTGTTCTTTGTAATTTAAGTTATAACATCAGGATGTTGAAACTGTTATGCAATTAACTAATGTGTAATTGATGGCTCTGCTTTTTCCAGAGTGGTTGGTCGATCTTGGGTTGTACACACTTCAATGACTAAGATAAAGTAAAGGTCCTTTTGAGTGGGTTGATGAAATGAGGTAGGTTGCAATCTATCTCCTTTGATTTATGATTATTTTGTGCTTGTCATAATGAAACTTATCATCAAATTTTTCTTGATAGATGAGCTTCCCGGTGGGATTCTGGTTGGCTGCTTATTCTAGCACTCATCTGGCATGATTTGGTATATCTATGCATATGCACTCCTGGTATTTCTCTTAGATTTGGTATATCTATGCATATGATTTGGTACATCCTTCTCTCTTCAGAATATCATCTCAAATTGTGAAGCTTTTGTGTAACACTGCCATTGTTGTCTTTCCTTTATGTTTCGGGATATAGGAGAGCTTCTGCTGGGGATGGGGATCCTGGCTGGCTGGCTGCATTCAAGCGTTCAAGCATCCTTCCTTCATATCTGGTATCCATACACGGCCCTGTAGTCTTTTATTTAAGTTGTTTACTTATATTCTTCTCTTGAATAATAAAATATAAATATCTTCTGCACAATTGAATGAATTTTTAAATTTTAGGGTAATTTATAAATTTGGTCCCTATCGTTTGATGAAAAAAAGTTATAGTTTAGTCCCTATGAAATCTAGACTTTAGTCTCTATGGTTTGGAGAAATATATAATTTAGTTTCTATAGTTTGGAGAAATATAGAATTTAGTCCATGTGGTTTGAAAAAAATAAAATTTAGTCATGTGGTTTGAAAAAAATAAAATTTAGTCCATGTGATTTGAAAAAAAATAAAATTTAGTCCATATGGTTTGATAAAACCTAAAGTAGTCTATGTTATTCGTAAATCGTAGACGAATCAAATACGTATATGTAACTTCTGATGTATGAATGATTTTTTTGTCCAATTAATTACTTATCTCACACTAACATTATTAAACACAAAAATAACTAACTTTTACGTTTTTTATTCACCAACAATTATGAAAGACATAGACTATTTATTAGATTTTATCAAATCTTAGGGATTAAATTTTAATTTTTCAAACCATAAGTACTAAATTGAAGATTTCTTCAAATCATAAGAACTAAAGTCTAGATTTTTAAACCATAGGGACTAACTCTAACTTTCTTCAAACCTTAGGGACCAAATTTATAATTACCTTAAATTTTATATTAAAAAATCAAAAAAATAATTGGGGCATTTCGAGAATCGAACTCGAGACCTCTCGCACCCAAAGCGAGAATCATACCACTAGACCAAATGCCCTATTTGTTTATACAAATTTATTTAGTATTCTATTAGAAAGTATGAGCATCCATCTCAAAACCAATTGTCTAGGAGAGAAGTAGCCCACCATATCTTATATACTCACCAACATGCCCCCTCAAGATGACGCCATTTTTGGGAAAGTCATCTCGGATTATATCCGAATTTGTGGCCTCAAATATACCCGCTTTGGCTTTTACTCGGCTTAGGTCGGATCCAACTCTTTGGGATCATCAAATGTCCGCTTAAGTATTTTGCCCGCTTGGGTTGTATCCTCGGATTTTTTGGGGTCAAGAACCTAAAGCTCTGATACCAAATTAGAAAGTGTGGGCATCCATCTCAAAACCAATTGACTAGGAGAGGAGTAGCTCACTTATCTTATATATATATTTACTCACCAACATTTATTATAATCTATTAATGGTTGGATCCATGGTAACGTTAACGAATGCGGTTTTTGTTTATGAAGTCAATTAGCCCAAGCTGCCTGAGGCATTCTAACTCAAAGAATTGAACTCAGAACCTCACTCACCAAAATTGGGAGTTTGCTACTATATCAAATGTCTTTTTTTTCATCATAAATGATTTAGATCTGATTTTTTTTTTTTTTAAGTTATTTCCTTTTAATTTTTTTGAGGTTAGATCTGATCTTGTGTTGTATACAACATACACATCATTGACTTTTCTTTCCTTTTTTTTTTATTAAGAATTTCAGATCAGTGACTTTTTTCATCAACCATTCAAAAGCAGCTTGATTTATTAGTAATATGTAATATACATGATAGATGACCTTCCAAGTGAGATTTCGACTGACAACTTACTCGAGAATTCATCCTCCAGTAAGTATAAATAAATTCATGAGCATATCTTGCTGGTAAATGATTGGGATATACTATTTTCCTTGAAAGCAGGTCAAATCTCCATACCCCACACCTCACACTTGTGCAAAAAAAAAAAGAAATAACCTAAAAAACCAGAATTTATCCTCCATCAGTAGGTATATATATAACTTCATAAGATCTTCATATTTTATAGTAGAAGTGCAAAAATGGGGACATTTGAGGATTAGTGTTAGTAGTGGTTGGAGTAATTGACTACTCATATAGAATAGATATTAGTAGTGGTTGAATGATATGTTTGATGAAGAGTTTGGTGTGTGGTTTGATGGGTGGTCATGGTTGATTTTTACTTCCAATTACAAATAAGGGGTTCTAGAAGGGTGGTTTTTTACATTTCTTCTACCAAAAACACCAAAAACAAACGAACCATATGAGTTTAATATTTCATTTTTTTAATTGAAACATATAAACTCTTTTTTTTTTTGGAGCTCTACAACAATTGGGAGTGAAGAATTCAAATCCTTGACTTCTTGGTTATCATACACAAATATGCCACTGAGCTATTGCTGTGGTTGGCCATGAAGATGTAGATCTAACTTTTGTCTTGAATAAGCTTAAATGATTTGGTTATTAGCCTAGTTGCTTTGAATGATGTTATCAAGATGTAGATCTTATTTGTGTTGTATAAACCTAAATGATTTGGCTATTAGCATAGCTACTTTTGAATGGTTAATGAAATAAGATAGTATACTTAAGTAAATTTTTTTATGAATTATATACTCTCATCTCTTTGTAACTCATAATCAAAATTTTCTTATTCCAGTTATAAGGCATACATTACATGATATAGGAGAGCTTCCCGCTGGGGATGGGGATCTTGGCCGGCCGGCTGGCTGCATTCAGGCATTCATGCATCCTTCCTTCATATCTGGTATCCATACACAGCCCTATAGTCTTTTATTTAAGTTGTTTACTTATATTCTTCTCTTGAATAATAAAATATAAATATCTTCCGCACAATTGAATGGAATTTTTTAATTTTAGGGTAATTGGTCCCTATTGTTTGAAAAAAAAAGTTAAGATTTTAGTTCCTATGGTTTAAAAATCTAAACTTTAGTCTCTATGGTTTGGAGAAATATATAATTTAGTCCATGTGGTTGGAAAAAAAAAAAAAAAAAAAATTTAGTCCATATGGTTTGATAAAACCTAAAATAGTCCATGTTATTCGTAAATCGTAGATGAATTAAATACGTAAATATAAAGTTTTATATCAAAAAATCAAAAATTAATTGGGGCATTCCGAGAATCGAACTCGAGACCTCTCGCACCCAAAGCGAGAATCATACCACTAGACCAAATGCCCTGTTTGTATGTACAATTGACTGTTTTTAATTAAAATTAACATTATGCAAATAAAGTCAACAAGCACATGCTACTTGAGGCATTCAAATCCCCCTACCAAATTAAGAGTCTACCACTAGATCAAACTTTTTCCCCTTTATCAAATCTAGACTTTCTTTGCCACATTCGGCTGAGTATAATTGACATGTACCCTCGATGTTGGTATAATTGCGTTATACTCATTGATCACTTTAGCTAGATGTGCCTTTTGATTCACATCCTCTGAAGAAGTATGGAGTGCTAAGCTCTAACTCATTTAACAACATTAATCATGAACAGTTATGTGCATGATTGATGTCTTTCATGATATGAATGCTGTTTATTGCATATTTAAACGTAACTGTCAATTGTCTATTCACATTTTTGTCCATTCAAGAATTTGGGGCATTCTGAGAATCGAATTTGAGACTAAGTTCTAACACCCAATGTGAAAATCATACTACTAAACCATATTCTTCTTTGTAATTGAAGTTATATCATCCGGATGTTGAATCTGTTATGCAATTGACTAATGTGTAATTGATTGTTCTGCATTTTCAAGAATGGTTGGTCAATCTTGGGTTGTACAACATTTCAATGACTAAGACATAGTAAAAGTTCTTTTGAGTGGTTGATGAAATGAGGTAATTTGCAATCTATCTCCCTTGATTTATGATTATTTTGTGCTCATCATTACGAAACTTATTATCTAATATTGTTGTAAGAAATATGTAGTATGCATGATAGATGAGCTTCCAGGAGGGATTCGTCCACTGCTTATTCTTGCGCTCATCCTGCATTATTTGGTATCTATCTATGCATACTGGTCTTTCACTTGGACTTTTCTTTGTTGAGAAAAATGTCATTTATTTAGATTGTCTTACTCTTTTTTTTCCGTGATAAGAAACCGAACTTTCCTTGAAAAAAACTAAAGAGTAGACAAGGACATGCACACAAAAAAAAGCCATAAACACCCGCTAACTAATTCCAAGAACAATGTCCAATTTGACTTTTAAGATTAGAAATTGGTGGAAAAAAGTTTGGGGCATTCCGAGAATCGAACTCAGGACCTCTCACACCCGAAGCGAGAATCATACCACTAGACCAAATGCCCTATTTGGGAATCTTGAAGTCATTTAATAATTTTGCTTATATCTTAGTAATGGTTGGATCCATGGTCCCGAATGTGTTGTTTTGAATTGAAAAAAATGTATAGGAAGTCAATAAGCACATGCTAACTCTTATTGAACTCAGAACCTCACATACTAAATTGAGAGTTTGCCTGTGGATAAAATGTCCTATGTTTTCCTTCATCAGAGATTTAGATGATCTTGTGATTATACAAATCATTTGACTTTTTTTTTTCTTCAGAATTGCACATCAAATGACTTCATCGACCGTTTCAAAGCAACTTGATTTATCAGAAATAAGTAAATATACATGATATCACCTTCCAGGTGAGATTCTGGGTGACTTCTTATTCAAGCAATCATCCTCCATCAGTGAGTATATATATAAATTCCTAGTTATTTTTTAGGTTAGTTCAATGTCAAGTGCAATAATCTCGTAATGATCAAAATGCAACTCGTGATTAGTTCAAACAATCGACAAACAAGCACTTAACAGTATTTCTAAAAAACAAGAAACTAAACACAAAGCAATCACAATTATTCAATCAAACCGCTTCTTTCTCTTCACATGCAAATGTATCACTCCCCCTAAATTCTTTGTAATTTGGCAAAAGTTAACTCCAAAAAAGAAAAGTGACCTAGATATATCTAGTAAAGATTAGAGCAGAAAATCTCAAATTCGTCTCGTTCATTCTTATCCACTTCTTCCTCAAATCCAATCAATCCTTCTTCATTCAACAAATTCTCCCAAAACCCTTCATCCGTTATTTCTTGTTTAGGAAAGGCTAGCAAGTCGACATCCATGTGGATGCCCTTCACGAATAAGGGTTACTCTTGATCTTGTTCTTGGAATTAGGCGCAAGTAGGAGTTTGATCATAGTCGATGTGTCGTCTTCGTTTTGTGACGTTAATCATGAGTTGTTTGTGGTTGTGTTTTTGGTGGATAAGTTGTTGGATGAAATCATGGTTTTGAATTGCTCTTGCTAAGAAGTTATTAAGTAGCTGTTGACTTGTCGCTGTCTTTTGTGCTTTGCTGTTCTCTGTCTTAATTTTACTATTTCCGCCATTAAAAATGTCTGTTCAATAGTAGAATTCAAACAAGGAGATTTGTTTATAAACTTAATCCACAAAATCAAACTTCATATTAAATAGTCATCCAACCATGTTAATTTGTATAAGAAAAAAAAATTGTAAAAAAAAAAAAAAAATTGGTGGCACCTCTCACACCCAAAGCGAAAATCGTATCACTAGACCAAATGCCCTTCTTATTGAATTTTATTCATTTAACATGTTTTATTGTAATTAAGATTTTTTTTTTTTTTGTTGGATTAATGTGCAGCGGGTGGAGCTTCATTTTCAATGGTAGTTGGTAAGGTTATAGGTTGAATAATAGTCAACTTATACCATTTATTTCATTCGTAAAGAACCAGAAAAAATTGATATATGAAAATTTATCTATACTTATTCCCAATTAATGTGGGTATGTGTGTGTATATATAGAGCTGAGTGCCTGAGCTAGCTCAAAGTCACCATGTCTAATTTCATGCCACATGGAGCAAATGCCTTATTTTGCATGTATTGAATATAATATTTTATGAATAAAAAAACAATATTTGGTTGCCCACAAGAGCTTAACTCTATTGGTATGACTTATGACATGATAACCATAAGATTACGAATTTGAATTCTCCACTGTTGAATTATAAAAATAATATATCATTTTTTAATTAAAATGTAATCTGTAGATCTCTTTTTTTTAGTTCTACAACAATGTGGTGGAAGATTCAAACCCCATTTTTTGGTCATTAAGCACACATTTATTTCACTGTTGCTTTTGTTGGCTATGAAGATGTAAATCTAATTCTCTTGTTGGATATTGATTAGTGATTTGGTGCACTTTACATAGTTGGTTTTGAATGGTTGATGAAATAAGATAGGATACTTGGTAACCTTCTCTAATTAATTTATGAATTATCTGCTCATCTCTCTGAAACTCATGTTCAAAATTTTCCTATCCCAGTTTTAAAATATACATGACAGAATAAGAAGAGCTTTTTGCTGGGGATGGAGATCCTGGTTGGCTGGCTGCATTCAGGCCTTCATGTGAAGGTATACGCAGTCCTAATTTTTTTATTTAAGTTGTTCACTTATATTCTTCTCTTGAATAATAAAATACAAGTATCTCGGTCATAATTGAGTGTGATTTTTAAATTTTAAATTAAAAAGTAGTATAATTGAAAAATTGGGGCATTCCGAGAATCGAACTCGGGACCTCTCGCACCCAAAGCGAGAATCATACCACTAGACCAAATGCCCTGCTTGTAAATGAAGCTCACTATGTTTTAATTGCAATTACAATTATCAAAATCAAGTCAATGAGCACATGCCACTTGAGGCACTCTAACTTCCGAAGATTAACATACATTACTAATGTCAGCTAAGCTATACTCGCTTTGGCATAATTAAGACTTGTTAATATGTAGATGGATCGACTTGTATACAAATCAATAACTTAGATGGATCGACTTGTATACAAATCAATAACTTAGGTATATTCAGCAAAATTTGTTTTAAATGGATGACAAAATGAGGATACATAGTTATCTTTCTTCTCTCTTTTTTTCCCTTCATTGGTACACAAGTCAATTATGATTGGGCTCAACCCATTTGTCACAGTTCCCTGCCTTCATTTATGGATTATCTTGTGCCCATCACTATGAAACATTAGAAATCTTTTTTTTTTTCAGTAACATGCAAGTTTACCTGATAGATGTGTGCTTTCAAGTGGGGCTGGCTGCTTATTCCAGCATTCATCCTCCGTAGTGTGGTATTTTATAAAAGTAAGAAATCCTATTCATTTATACTTGCCTTTTTCTAGTTCAATTTGGGGATGAGAGGAATCGAAATCATGATATTTGAATACTTACAATTTATAAAATTGATAATAATTAAAAAATATGAATGGGGCATTCCGAGAATCGAACTCGGGACCTCTCGCACCCAAAGCGAGAATCATA
>JBBMEG010000022.1:14294468-14306237 GCA_037832605.1 Cyclanthera cordifolia
AGATTTAAACTCATGACCTCTTGGCCAAGTGTTCCCCTATGCCAGTTGAGCTATTGCTCTTGGTTGGTATAAAAAAAAACCTAATTTATTTGTAAGACCACTAAATTAGTAAAGATAATGAAGCTTCAATTAAAATTGTCACACCCCTCAGTATAATGATTGATAAACATATCAAACTTATTGACTCACAAACCCAATAGGATCTAGAAACAAAAGAATATATGCTAATGCATTTTCAAGTTATCAACCATATAAATATTGTGCAGTTTTACCATCTTCGGGAGATTTCTTCCTTTTAGTGTCTTCATTGCAGCTTCTGCAAATGATTGTGCTGCTTCGGCATCAGCTTCAGCTGCCTCGGCTTCCCTTGCTGCCTCTTCAGCTTCGGCAATTGCTGCTTCGGCTTCTGCGACTGCTCGTGAAGCAGCAGCTGCTGCCTCTTGGGAAGTCATGGTCCTCATCTTGGCTAATTCGAGATCGATTTGAGCTTTCGCAAGAGTACAAAATTCATCACTGTCAGCTCTTATAGAAGCTCTATGGTGGTCGTCCAACAATAACATGGAGCCCCTTTTCTCTGAAGAAGTGACCGTTGGAGGAAGCCTATATCTCCGTTTAACCTGAAGAACAAAAAGAAACTACGCTTAACTCTCCAAACCAAGGATTAAGAAGCAATCATACTAGCATATGAAATAATGTACAAAGATTCACAATAACATTCACAACAAACCACAAAAATAAGTGTGGAAGATGAAAGTCAAAGAATTTTCAACCTTTCAAACTATATCCTCATGTGTTAGTAGTCAAGAGATCCTTAAAAAAATTAAAAGGTTATGGGTTCAATTCAAATTCTTTAGTAGCTACTTAATAATTAATTTCTTACGATTTTCTTGACAACCAAATATTATAAGGTCATATAATTATGGTTTATCCTATGATAATTATTGAGGTTCACATAAACACTTGCGTCACGTACATTAAAAAAAAAAATCAAAATGAAAAATTAAGAAGCAAGCTCTCTCAGGAAGGTAATGACAGCAAGCATTACACATGCAAACGTTACAATACCAAGAAAAAAGAATAGATAAGGGTAGGAGACACAAAAAACTCTCTAGAGCCTAAAGTTCAAGGTACAAAAAATGTGCGGACATCATTCGAGGTGCACTATGTAAAAAAAAAAAAATATATATATATATATATATGTATGTGTGTGTATATATATATGTATATATATTTATGTATGTATATATATTTATGTATGTATATATATTTACCACAAAACATATAGATTAATCTATATATATTTTTAAAATTTTCATCTATATATCAAAACAGAAAAGCATTACAACACTACTATCAAATAATAATCAAATCAATCCCAAATTAGAACGTAAATACATTAGTTAATTTTAGTCTTTATACTTTAAAATTAATGGTCATGATAAGTTTGAAGTTAATTTTACACAAATTATTTAAAAGTAATAATTATTTGAATGGAAGACACGTTCTAATAAGAGTCGATCTTAAGTTTTATTGAATATTTGAAAGTTCATTTTTTGAGATGTTAGAATATTTGAAAATTAATGGTAATTGTCTGGTGTCAGTCACGTTCATCATGCCATTTATTTTACTCCGTTATGCTAATTATAATAATAATAAACAAAAGAAATAACATTGGAGTTCTCACTTAAACTGTGTTTATCAATTTTCTCTAAAATCTGAGATCTCTATTCTCACGATTTCTCTCAGATCGGAGATCTTGAGATGGTAAAATCGGAGGAGGCTTGATCGCTGAATTTCTCAAACTCTATGGTCTACAGATTACTTTTCTTTCTCATTCTCCTTCACTTACATAATGCTTCTCCGACTCATGTTTCATCAGGTATTAAAACAGCCACTTGTTCACGAGTATATTAAAACAGTTTCAAATAACTATTACAGTTCACGAGTCTCAAAAGTTGACATATATCATAACATAATATATTATATAGGAGTATAAAGCAAAAAATACAGCATTCCACAAGGAACGAGACATTATTTTTATTATTTCAAGAAATCAACAATCAAAAAAACAAATAGTAAGAGAGAGTACAAGTAATTTTATTTTAAAATTTAAACAATGAGATATCAGACTTGCTTTACCTTGACTAGTCTGCCACTAGCTGTTAAGAACTTCAATTTTGATTGTAATAGCCTCTTGAAGTCTGGCGGCGCCCAGTATTGATCCTATTAAAGGAATTCAACAATAACAGCAATATTTGGTAAGAAACCGAACGTTTATTAGGAAAGATAAAAAGAAAAAACAGCGCAATACAGATAACATCTCCAACAAACAGACCCAACAAAAATACAAAATAAATTCTAAACCAGCAATAGCAACAAATAACACTGATCTATGTTAGAACGGCCATAATACAGAGCACAAATTGAGGGAGAAAAAAGTGCATGACCAATATCAAACCTTATTGCAGGACACAAGAAGATCGATTTCAAGAAAAGAAAATTTAAAATAACAAATTTTTTACATAAAAAAGGAACCAGAGAGTCAAGCTCTTTATATACATACGAAATGTAACCATTTCATTCATAGAGTGAAAATTTGCAAAGGGGAAGCCCTTTTAAAAAAAAGAGTTTACAAAGTCAAGATCCTGAAGGATTAGAAGTGTCACTGTCAAGGTTCTGAGGGAAGGAAAAAAAAAAAGCCAAGTAGTCCAACAAAGTTTTCACATTGACATAATTGATGATTATAGCGCAATTACAAAAACAAGAGGGTGAAGAGAAAGAAGCCAATACTATATAACAAGAAATTTGAAACAAATTTTTCTGACAAATGTTGGATGTCACTTTACTAGAAGAGACTAACAACTAGCAAAGAGCTCAGCCAAGACAAGTATTAAGAAATCTATTTTGTTTAACGACTCTTTGCATGAACAATAATGAAAAGAACACATTAAAACAGCAGGCAAAAAATTGTTACCCGGCTCAAGTATTTTTGTATCACTGACCATAACAAATTATAGCTGCTACTGTTGTTCTTAAAACAAGTCACCAATGAAATAAATAAATAAGGCAAATTGCAAAAGCCACTACTAAAGTAGGGTGGTTGGTTGTACAATTACTACTAAACTGTCGAAGTGTAAAAAATTAAACCCTCAAACTTCCAAAAATGTAGGAACTTAACCCCCTAAACTTTGAATGGTAAAAATTGAACTCTCAAGTCTCAACTAAGAAAAAGAGAGTAAAATGGGTCGAATTTTTATATTTCTCTAGTTTGAGGGTTAAATTTTTACCATTTAAAGTAAGGGATCCCAATTTTTATACTTATGAATGTTTCGGGGTTTACTTTATACACTAAGTTTAGGGTGTAATTGTTACAAGTTTATAACCAACAAACCTCAGGGTGGTTTTTGAAACTTTACCCTTAAAAGGGAGCATATACCTACTTATTTAATATATAAAAGATGAAATAAAGAAAAGAAAACTGAATATGTAATAAAAATCAATAGGTTTCCCCAAATGAACACTTTCCATCATTTTCTCCTTGAATCGAAGAGAAATTGAAGAAGAGCTTCAACACAAGTCACATTTCTTCATATAGTGATTGGAAGGTTACCTCTATATATGAAGCAATGCTTGACTTAATAGAGCCACTACGTTCCCTCAAGGTAGAAATTGCCTCAATTATAAGATTGTCTAACCTGTAAAATGATAACAGATTAAATCTCTTCCGGCTGCCACAGGTGCCAACAATGCATGTTTCAGATGTAAAATAACCCTACTATCTTTCTCAAAGTGAATAATAGCATTCCCTACCAGTAACATTGGTGGTTCTTTTTTATTAGTCTATATTCTAGGTTTTGGGAATTTCAAGCTAAAATGTGATGTGAGAACTTAACCTTCTTTCCCACCTGTGACAATCATATCTTGCATCCCTCTCTATTCTTTCTTCTACTTCCTCTTCTTCCTCTTCATCTTCATCTTCATCTTCTTTCCTGTTCAAAGTGGGCATAAGATACATTTATTTAGAATAGAAAAGAAAAGAAACAAATGAGCTGGGAAGATTAGATTCCTTTTGCTGCTAGCACTTAGCAGCCATTGCCCTTTTCTTATTCAACACAACATTTGGGGGTTAAAGAATCCAAACCGTAACCTCTTGGTTACTAGGTTATACTTGTTAGCAGCCATGGCCCTTTCAATTTAAATTACAACTTCAATTTCATAATCAAAAGAAATACCACGTCAGAAAATATATTACAAAAAAACAGTAATCTTCAAACAGGTATCTGATGAGGACTTTAATTATACGGTTGTGTTGTAAACAGTAAAGTGAACCCCATTCTTATTCAAAGGCAAAGACGCGATGAAGTCCTTAAGCAATCACCCAATGAAGGCATTGTCCCATATTTTTTCTCATTCAAAGATCAAAAGTTTGAACTCCAATCTTTTTTTGAATTTCAATCTCAGCATAGTTGAACTAAAAAAAGTATAACTAAACTATGTTCACAGGCACAAGAACTCAGAAAAAAAAAAAGCGAAAGAAAAACAAAGAAAGATTTGACCAACCTTACATTTGATTGCTTTGGACCAGCTATCTGTTTGATGTCTGAGCAAAGGGAAACCGATTTGGCTTCTGGCAATTCATCTTCACTTTGGGCAGCTTCACTTTGAGCCACAATACTCTCGTCTTTTTTAGGAGGATGCAATCTTTTAAGTGCCAACCTGGCCTTATCCCGGGATCCCCAGCCATGAGCCATGACACTCATGTTTCTCCACTTGTCCTTTTTCAATATTGACCACAAGTATTAATCTATCGTTCAAGATAAATGATTCACAAAACAATTTCCCTTTCAACGCATATTAAGAAATATTAGAACTTTACATCAAGAGTTCTCGAATAGTTTGCTCAAAACTACTGCAACATCATTGTTTACCTTGAGATCAACATTTGAACGAAGATAGAGTACATTGCTGAATTCAGGATCCTTAAGAATCGTTCGCCACTTTCCTGCTCCATGCTTAACGACTCCAGCCTTCAGGGCTGCTTCTTCTTGGTTAGTCCATTTCTGCTTCGGAGCACCCATCAAAAGCAGTAGAAAGCAGGCTCAAACCCAGGGCCAACTAGCATTATTCACATCAGAAAATACTTATAAGAAAAATAGAAGAAATAGAATTGTTTTCGTATTCATAGCCCTCCAAAAACAACGCAAGGACAAAATCTGAGCTTTCATCCAAGGTCAAATGTGAAGTTAAACTAATTATTTACCTAAAAGTTGAACATAACAATGAAAAAAAAATCATTGTGGATTGTTCTAGTGGTCAAGACTTGAGGGAGCCTTGGAGAACCAAAAAATTATGGCTCTAATTCATGTTAATTACCTACCTAAGAATTAACTTCCTACTAGTGTTCTAGACAACTGAATATTATAGAATCAGACGATTTATCCAATGAAAATAGTCAAAGTGGGTGGAGACTCACATAAAAAAACATTAAAAATAAAATATCCAAGACATTGTGAAAAAAATTCAAATATATACAAAGAGATTTTAAAAAATCAACCTAAACTGATTGAGTTGAGACATAGTAATCTCCACCCAAATGGACAAAGGATAACATCTCCAGCTCCACAAGTTGAGGTACTAAAAAGGAAAAATTAAGTAAAAAGAGAATTACTAAGGGCATTAAAAATCTATCCGCGTTTAAGCCGAATAAAAAAAAAAAGTATAAAATGTCTTAAAGTTCACAGCGTCAATCAAGACCGCATATATTAGGAAGAAACAAGGCTCAAACGGACCGACCACGCCATTGAATGGTCGAATCTCATAACTGATCGCGAAAACAGACTCTTCCCTCAAAATCAAGATAATTAATCAGGCCGTAACCCAAATTCTCAGTTTCAACTTTCCATGAATCTGATGATTATCAATGTTAAGTTTTACCTTATATCATCAACAAATCAAATCAAATCAAATTCGTACAAAAAAAAAAAACAATGTTAAAGGGCAAAACCATATTCTCCAGCGTCAAATCATTCGATCGGGTGAGCGGGTATTGTTAAATTTATATAACCCTAAAGCTTCGATTTCATCGTGCATCTAAAATCTTAGCAAAAATTTCCAAATTCTGAGTGGAAAGATGAGATACCTCAGTTACGCAAGAGGAATAATGATATCAGCGAGGTTTTTCGAGCTACGAACAATAAAAATTCTGTTGAAATTTGCAGCAAGAGTTGAAGACTTCGCCTTCTCTGTTTCTAGATCTGTTGGAATTTACAGCCAAGGATTCTTTCATGTATTTATATATTTTCCTGATCCTCCGTACAATTTTTCCGGGAAAACCACTTTCATCATGCACGAATTAAGCTGCCAAAGCGAAATCGTAATTTCTTTTTTTCTTTTTTTTCATAGCCCTAATTTTATTACCTTTTTGTTTAAAGGGAAAAAGTTACCAAATTAATCCGATCTAAAAAATAATTAAAAATGTAATTATTTAAATAAAATTAATAAACATAATTATCATACTAACGAAAATCATTATATATATTCTTATGATACACTATTATCGATTATATATATAAATATGTTAAATTTTGATTATATTTGTAATTATTTAATGACATTCCTATCAATTTTCGTTACGTGTCGTTTAATCTTTATTTTTTTTTTTAAATACATTGTTAGATTTTGATTGTTTAGTTTCGTCATTATTGGAGCTAGAAATCAATGCATTATAAGTTTTAGTTTAGTTAGTTTGTTAATCTTTTAATTTTGATTTATGATTTTGTTGTATTGTTTTGATCATTAATTTAATTATTTGAATAGTTTTATTTAATCTATTTAAATTGTTTCATGTAAATTAATAAAATTAAAATTAAAATTGTTATCTAAAGAATGAGAAAAAAAATTTGCATTAAATTACAAATATTATGTTAAGAAATATTAAACATATTTAATTTTCTTCAAAAAAAAATCTTAGATAACATTTATTCCTTCCAACCAAAGGCCGAATAGGCCATAAACTATATCAGAATCATAGCCTGGGATAAGAGTGGAAGTTCAGATCACAAAGCTTAGAAAGAGATCCTGATGTCAATAATGCTTTATCCTCCGTCATGTGACCATGCTTTCAACCTCGAAGGATGTCAAACTAGTGGTCAAACTAGAGATGAGAGTGCAGGATCTAGATTTGTAACAAATATTCGACTTTGCTATGCAAGTTGTTATGTACCAAAACCTAATAAACGTGCTTTCTAACATCGAGTTTCAGCCAAGAGATCACTACATTGATACGAGATCCGGGTTTTATATTGAGGTTTCTCTGAAACTTCTTTAAGAAAATGACAAAAAGTGTTTTGAACTTGTTATTTCAGAGCAATGAACTACGTTCACGATGAGTGTTGGGATCCCTACCATTAGTCGTCTATAGGGATCTAGGATTCGGTAAGCATACTCTCACTTCTTCTCTTTCCATGGTTGACCACCCTAGTCAAATATGTCCAAGTGAATGTGAGAAGACCACAAAAAGTGACTAAATTCATCTCAACAGTAATATGTCTAGGTAGACAGTGACATGTCAACCTAAACTAAAATTCATATTGAATAATTAATTATGCTAAGTAAATACTCACCATAGACTAAAATCATTATTTTCTTGATATATTAATAATTGATGAGATGAAAATCATGTGAACCAAACAATAGGAATAGATCACTTCTGTTCCCTTCTCACTGCACCAAACATACCCTGAGTTTCTTCCCCACCAGCCAAATTAAGAATGACAATGTTTTATTATTCCACTTTCTGATTACAAAAACTATCTTACAATCACATCTCTCAATTAAGAATTACTACAAATTTAAACGAATGTACCTTAGATCTTAAATTACATGAAACAAAACACTATATATCAGTAAGCAAAACTTATACGTTACAAGAAGAAGAACCATTAATTGGTATTATTTCACTTTAAAATGTAAAAATCACAGTATTTTCAAATGACGACCAAAAAAAGAAAGCCATGAATCATTCATATAAACAGACAAATGTTAACTTTCAAATCAAACCAATAGAGAATAGAGATAGAGAGAGAAAAAAAAAGCAGGGGAAATGATGTTATTATAAAAGTAAACAAACAACAACCACTAGAGACTATAATCATAAAACGCAAGAAATTACAACTTCACAACAACTCAATTGTTTTTCCATTCTCCTTTTTTTTTCTCTTAGATGAATGAAAGCTTTCTTAGTGATCGCTCTTCAATTTGAACACCACACCACAATTGCAAATGAATTCTCCCTAGAAACAGGCGTCAAGCAGGCAGCAACAGCACAACGCAGCCAAACTGAGGAGTTTCAAATCAAACTCAACTATCAGTACGAAATTCTACAAATAATAGATTGCAAAAATGCAATTTGGTGTGAGAACTCTGTCTCCCCATCAGCTTTTAACTTAAGATTGAGTATTTAGAAATAATATCTGCTAAATATTCCAAAAATAGATTACATCCAAACAAACTTTTTGACTTTAATTATTACTTCAAAATAAATCATCCTAATTCTAAATACTTTAAAAAACTACAAACTACATCTGCAATCTTACTAATCATTGCTTCTAAATACTCAAAATAAATCATCGTTCTAAATACTAATTCTAAATACTCTTAAAATCTCAATCCAAACGTCCCTTATGGTAACCTATGATCACTTTAGCACATACTATTCCAAGCTCGAGTTGGCAAAACATCTGCTGAATTTTAGTTGTCATAAGAGGCTCTAGTATTTATTTAACGAGTCATTTTTTTGTTTAACAATAATGGTAAGAGCATTTAACTTCTTAAATCACCGATGGTTTCATTGTTTGATGGTAGTCCATTTTAACACCACACCACGGGATCGATCTTGGAAATCGGTATTCGACTCTTATTTATGAGGGCAGTTGTGCCCTCTATATAGGATTTGTGGTCCTCCTCTCCCAATTTGTACTAAAAAAACTTCTCAAGTTTCTAAAGCGGTGGTTTTATTGGCTACGATCTCCGAGGCATATTCTCTTAGAGATCCGTAAGTTCAAACCCACTCGTGAACTTAGTTTTCAATCCCGTGTCGGTGTCTCCCACGTCCGGGCCTTGGAACGAGTATGTAGTAGGGTAAAGCTCAATTTTCAAATTATCAAAAAAACATGATCTTTTGATTAAGGCAAACAGCTCCGGTAGATAGTTTATCAATTCTTATAACAAAATATTCTCACGGAACAGTGTTCACCTTACAACATTCGGTCAGATGTCAAGAAAATTCATAGAAATGAATTTGTAAGTACGCAGTCATAATGGATTGAACTCACAATTTTTTTGGTATATTGTTATGTTTTTTATCACTAGGTTATCCATGATGGTTATTGATAACTCACCATTTTTTTGGTATATTGTTATGTTTTATATTACTAGGCTACCCACGGTGGTTATTGAAAGTTCTCAACGACCAGTAATCCTAAAGACATTGCTCTGGGTGTAAGTACATTCAATTTCATCCATCAACTAAGCTTTAAATATCAAAGAAACTATCTCCCAGACAGATGGTTAGGATAAAACCCTAAAACATAGAATTGCTACACTAAAAAACACAAATAATGGTTATGAAATGAAAATCAATAGTAATTAAGTTATTAACACTGGTAGTTTGAAGGATTGATTGCATCTATTTCTCAGGGGATTGTGCATATTGTTAATAATCAAAATGGTCAAAACTCAAGGATTGCGGGAAGAATCATAAATGATAGAAAATTTTAGTTGTTTTGGTAAATTTAACGAACTTGAAAATTGCCTCCAATGAACACAGTTTCCGTCCGATACCAAATCGTCGGAATGCAAATCAGTTCAGATCCGATTTCAACCACCATGAACAACAAGAAAACTAAAGAGAGAGAGAAAAACTTTACCATCCTTCCAAGCAACCAGGGCTGCTACTCTGCTGTTGATGAGGAGGCTGCCCGTACTGAGGAGGGTAAGACGGAGGATATCCCTGAGGAGGATAAGCACCGGGAGGAGGATAACCCTGCGGAGGATAACCCTGTGGAGGATAACCCTGCGGTGGATAACCCTGCGGTGGATAAGCATCCTTCGGGTAACCTTCCGGCGGATAACCTAAAAAAAACCAGAATCAAAACCCTCAATCCACACAAAAACACACAGATCTACAATCGCACACCACAAATCACATCTATCCATCGCCAAAAAAACACGATCAAAAGGCGAAACAACAAAATACCTTGAGGCGGAGGCACTCCAATCGGAGGCTGACCTTGGTTATAATAACTCATCGCTTCTTCCTTTTGAAATCAACCACAGATCACCTTACCAAAGAAACCAATCAATCCCGACGACGATGATGACAACGGCGAAAACGGCCGGAAATCAAAGAACAGGCTGAAGAGATGAGAAAGAAAGAGTGAATAGAGAAGACAGCGAAGTTCTGCAATGTCAGAGAAGAAAAGCGAGATCTTGAAGGATTTTATCTATATATAAATCGAAAAAGAAGAGTTTGAGACTAACGAGAGAGAAGGTTGCGTTTGTTTGCTGCTAATCCGGGATGGCTAATCTCTAATTAGTGTTCGTAATTTCGGTTAAGTTTTTAATTAATTAAGGAGTTTACGAGGGGTCTACGATTTTGACACGTAATGACATCAGAGGTTGAAGATGGTACCGATGGACGGTTAAGATTTTTAATATTTAATTGGAGTTTTAAATGGAAGGTAAAAGTAAGAGCCGCGTGCGGAGCGCGTGCAATGATGTAGGATCTCCTCACTGGACTTGCACTCGGTCGTTTTGACCAATTATTATTATTTGTTTTTTTTTAATTCTTCATAGGTTTTATTATATGTATTTAGCAGAAATTGGTAAAAAGGGAAAAAAAAAACTATTAAACAGAAATATGTTTCATAATGTTCTAATGAAACCTTTTAGTTCTACAACCGTATTTAAAGGCGAGGAATTGGAATTTATGATAATCACCAAATTACAAATTTTATATATCATTTTTGACATATAAAGTTTGAAAAATTGAATATTATCAATAAAAATAAATTTACTTATCAAACGTTACATCAATGTATATCCACAAATTAAGAAGTTATTCATTGATCGCCTTCAACTATTGTTGAATTTTAAAGAAAAAAAAATCCTACCTCATTTTTTCACTTAGAAAAGATTAAAATTTTTTAGAGAGTGATGTGGTTGAGTTGGCTGTGATCTTGGTGGAATTAGATTCGATTAGAGTGATAAATTTGATTAAAGATTTTTTCAAGAAGTTACTAAAATCTGCACTATCATTGCTGATTTGGGAGCATAACGTTTGGGTTTTTGTGATCGAGCGTGTAATGGTATAGTTGACATCCTTGCTAAAATTGTTACAAGTTTTAATTGGTTGCGTAGTAGTGCTTTTTATTCCCTCCCTCCTTTGGGTTGGGGTTTTTTTTTTTTGGAGTAGAGGAATCTTCCCCGTATTTTGTAAATTTATTGTATTTAGAATTTTGCTCCGACTTTGTTGGTGATTAATCTAAGGTTTCCATTTGTTACCAAAAAAAAAAGATTGAATTCAATTGATTGCAATCAACGTTTACTTTGAAATTGATGATAAATCGAATGGATACTAGTGCTCTATTTATAATTTTTTAGTACAATAATATTTGTACAACATTTGGTCAATTAACTTTTTATTCCTTACTTTTGACTCTCTCTCTCTCTCTCTCTCTCTCTCTCTCTCTCTCTCTCTCTCTCTCTCTC
>JBBMEG010000022.1:14322481-14344054 GCA_037832605.1 Cyclanthera cordifolia
TCAATTCAATTTCATTCTATTTCATCTATTTGTGTTGTTTGGTATTTTACGTTATTTTTCGATCAAGAATCATAACAAAACCTTACATAGAGATCACAAATGCTCACAAATAAATGAGAGTCAAATACCGATGTTTAGGATTGAACCTGCGACCGACGCGTCACCGACTCTTTCGGTGTTATCTATAGAAGTTTAAAGACTAAATTCTCAGCTACTCTGTAACTTAGACTGCATATTGTGATGACCACCAAAAACTAAAGAGTGTTTACCTCCACAAAAAAGTACAAATGATTGCTTGGGACAAAGGCCTACTAAGCTTTGCCATCTTTATTTTAGCCACCCTAACTTTCTAAAGAGCTCCTCAACCTCAATCTCCTAAACCCGAAATTCAAAGTTTCCACGGATTCGCCTTTGAGTAAAATTTTATTAACAAGACAACCAAACAGAACAAATACAAAAAAGGATATGAACCAATTTTCAATATGTTAAACTACAAATACTCAACCCCCAAACCCTTGAAAATATATTAATCCTGTTTTATATTTTCGTATTGGACTTGTGCAATTCGGGCCAAATGATCTTTTAGGGTTTTATGAGAGGTGCGCTACATAAAATTCTTGTCTTTTTTACCTAATATTTATATTCTTATCTTCTAACTAAAAAAGTGGACATAGCTAACATGTAAATATGTGTTCTTTATTTCTTGTTTTATTATTCTTGATTGTTTCTTACTTTTCTTTCCTAAGAGAGTTCCAAAAGAAATTAACTTTTCTCCTTTGATGATCTGCCAAGTAGGAAATAAGCTTATGAATCACTTTTTTTCCCTTGATTTGAACTTTTTGTATAAACTATAAACTATTAAGTTTTTTATGCAAAAAATTTATGGTGGTTTGATCTTTAGAAACTGGAAACAGACCTTACCCCATGAATGCTATAAATGAATGTCAGTGTGGTGGGGGCGAAATGTTTACTAGTTTGCTGGTGTACGGAATATGTTAGATTAGGATTGTCAGTTACAATTCATCTCATCCTACAGAGAATTAAACTCTATGCTTTATTATGGTATCCCCCATTGGACGAACAGCTTCTGCCGGTCTCGGGCTCCTTCAATTCTGCAATCTCAACAGCTTTCGGTCAAAATTCGTACTCGGTTTTTCTCTGTTCTTGGGCCTCTCTGTGCCCCAGTACTTCAATGAGTATCTTGTCATTGCTGGTCATGGTCCTGTTCACACTAAAGCCAAATGGGTGAGCTCAAATTTTACTCATACTTGATTACAGAAATAAACACTATTGTTAATGCTGATTAGCAGATAACTATGAAGATGTCTGAATTCTTACATATGGAAGTTTCAAAATGTTTTTGTTTTTGCAGTTCAACAACATTATGCAAGTGATATTTTCTTCCCCAGCCACAGTGGCTGCTGTGGTTGCTTTCTTCTTGGACATGACACTGATGAGGAATCATAGCTCGACTCGTCGAGATAGCGGGCGGCATTGGTGGGAGAAGTTTTGGTCTTTCAATGTCGATACAAGAAGCGAAGAGTTCTACTCCCTTCCTTGGAACCTTAACAGGTTCTTCCCCTCATTCTAACTTCAAAATCCTTGTAATCACTAAACAAAATCGAAGGGGGTGAAAAAGGAAAGAGTAAATATTTGACTTCGTTTTTGAGTTAAAACCAAGTTATTTGGACACATTTTATCTTGAAAGTGAAGATGTTAAAGTATATATGAATAGGAACAAAGCATTGTGATTTGCTTGCTATTTGAATGATTGTTAAGGCTGATCCTACACTGTGTGTGTTTCTTTTGAGAAGCTGTTCTTTTTTTTTCTTTATAAAGTTATAAGGCGTGTTTCTGGGTAAGAGATGAGAAGGAATCTCTATCTACGGTTTGATCATAATTATCATCTTATCATTTATTAATTTACTCTCAACTTTCGTCTCTTTCCCTTCCCTTTTCATCATAACCAAATATGTCTTAAAAAGTAAAAGTCCTATGTGGTGACAACTATGGAGACGACTTCATTTCAAAAAAAAAACTACGAAGATAACTTAGTTTCTATTTAATATATATATATACATACATATATACATACATATATATATATACACATATATACATATATACATACATATATACATATATATACACACACGTATATATTTTTTTTTTCTCTCTTCTATTTTTAAGAGAGTAGAATGAAAATGTATCAAGGGATTTTGTTCATTTCCTAAACATTAACATAATGAAAATATGCTTGATAACCTAAGTACAACAATAATAACCTATTTTCAAATAATAAAGCAAAATAATTATAAGGTAGTTCTTTTTTGTGTTTCTTTAGGGGTTCTAACCAACATTAATTTATCACTTCAAAGACGATGGTTCAATCTATCCACCTTACCATTAAAACCGTTAAACTCAAAAAGTTAAAAAAAAGGCGATAGTAGTGATAATTTTGAATGATTAAAAATAATGAGTTGTTTTGAGTGATTTTGAAGTACAAATTGTAGTAATAACTCCGATGAGATTGTGTACAGAGTAAATATAAAAATAAATTTAATAACTCCATAACAACTCTAAACAAACACCAAAAAAGTTTTGTAACACAAATAATTGTCGGCGTGATTGTTGTAAAAACCTTATACTTCAAGAATAATTCTCGCACCAAAATGATTGGTGGCTCAGAGTTACATTGTTTGGTGTTAATCCAGTTCAACACCAGTATCATACCATACTTTAGGAGCGTGTGCAAATTTAATTATTAATCGAGGTTTTGTCAAACGGTAAATGGTGTGTTTTTGTCAAATAATCGTTTAACTAAATTATCATTATTGATATATGAATAAAACACTTATTTGTATTGGTCAAAGCGAGCATAGTGTGACAGTCATGCTTGTCCAATGCGTGTTGCACATGGTCGCATGTCTATTCAACCCAGATTCATCGTGTTTTATGTTATTTTATCATTATTGCATGTTATGATAGTTCCCTTTATTTTATTTTAAATATGACTACTCACTATTTTCATATGCAAGGGTATCACATCAATTATGTGTCAAAATGTAATATAGGGGTATGATTTGTTGAGGCTTCCTTTCTACCAAGTTATAAGTTGAATTCGAAGTGGTACTTAAAGTATTTTCACATAGCTTTTTGAAGACAAAACATATTTTCAAACCTTCTTTGTCTTTTTTTCGAAAACCTTTTCATGAGACCCGTAATAGAGGTTGCACCTATTGTGCCACTCGCTTTGCTTTTCATTCGGCTGACTTGCTTGCCTGGTTAGAGCAAGTCCTACGGTCACTATTTTGATGCCTCTAAAATGCAACTGTGATATATAATTCATCTGGCATCAGAGATGCACAAGCATCTCCATGATATTTTACATAGACCAATCAAATTTTCTAATATATATAAAGTATTTTTAGAATTTCAATATATATGAAATCTCTTAGGTTAAAAAAAACCCCAATTTTTAATTTGTTAACAAAAAATAAAAGAAATAATCCAGTGCGGAGCTGAAGTACAAACCCACACAACCAATAGTGAATTGCCAACTCAGCTACAGTAATCTACTTACCCTTGACAAAAGTACCAAGTATGTTTGGATAAACAATTCTAATTAGAAATGAATAATAAAATTATAACAATAATTTGTAGTGATATTTAGATGAAATTATTTAAAAGTTAATTATAAAAACTTATTTATATGAATGGCATAGAAATAATACTCACTCATCACTTCATTAATATTTATAAAAAAAATTAAAAATAAAAGAGTCAAAGTCACACTCTCACTGAGTTGCAGATTATTTGACTTTGTTCCAACTAAACCCATTAAAAAGCTATGGCCATCGCTCACAAATAACAATCCCACCGCCGTATCACCTTCCGCCACCTATCCAATGCCGCCGCCGTCTCCTTTTCGCTGACCTCACTCCTCTTCAATGTCTCCCTCTCCTGACCATTCCGCCGCTTCCTCCTCCTCCTCCGGCGCCAGACACCTCATCTCCCCGGCGGACTCCTCGATATCCGATGACTCCGCCATTTTCACCCTTCTTCAGTCGGAGCTCGACCACATGCCTCGCCGCGACCGGTCGATCGACGTCACCGCTCGCCAAGACTCCATCAACTGGATCTTGAAGGTATACTGCTAATAGTTACTCCAATTTTACATCGGCATTCTTCGTGTTTTGCTGTTTCTTAAAAGTAATTAGTGTTTCGCAGGTGCACTCTCACTACAATTTCAAACCGGTCACTGCGATTCTCTCTGTTAATTACTTTGATCGCTTTCTCTCTTCCAATTTCATTCCGGTTAGGGATTGTTTTTCGTTTTCCCCCTTGTAATTGTCTCAATCGTCATGGAATTTCATCGGAGTTTTGACGCTGATGATTTTAGGGCTTTTTTTTCTTCTCGCAGCGGTCGAATGGATGGCCGTTTCAGCTTCTATCGGTGGCGTGTTTATCGTTGGCGGCGAAAATGGAGGAGCCTCAAGCTCCATTGCTTTTAGACCTCCAAATCTTCGAGCCGAAGTTTGTCTTCGACTCGAAAACGATTCAGAGAATGGAGCTCTGTGTTATGTCTATTCTCGATTGGAGATTACGCGCCGTCACGCCTTTCGATTTCCTCCATCACTTCGTCTCCGATCTTCGTTCCTCTTCCGCCGCAGACGGCGGCGAATGTCGTCGCCTATTATCGACTTCTTCCGATCTCATTCTCAGCACCATGCGCGGTACTTTGTGATGAAATTTTGAATCGGTTCTGTTATCATATTTAATCGTTTTGTATTCTTCGTTCTTTCTTAATTCGATCTATCCGTTTCGTTTTTCTATCTAAGAATTTGGAATGATTTTCAGCGATTGATTTCTTGGAGTTTCCTCCGTCCGCCATTGCCGCCGCCGCTGTTCTCTGTGCCGCTGGTGAGCGGTTTGATTCTCCGGCGCTCTGTAGCCATTTGCTTGCGGCGGATAAAGTCGTAAGTCTATATGTGGGGTTGATATATAATAACTTTTTATAAAGTTAATTGAAATTCGAATTTGTCTCTAAAAAAGAAATTCGAATTTAATTCCTATAACAATTTAATTTGGAATGTTGTTGAAAAATGATATCTTACCCTAACAAAAAAAAAAAAAAAAAAAAAAACTTTTCAAAGTCACTTTTACAATTAATAGACGTTATTCTTTTTAAATTTTAATACATTTATCAAAATTAATGTTTTGATTTAAATTTATTAATTTTATTAATAGGTTTAATTTACGTGTATATAACAATGATAATTAATATAATAAATATGATTTGATTTGATTAAAAATATTTGATCCAAAATAATGATAGTTGAAATATTTTGTTATAAAATATTTTTAAAAAATTAATAAAACTTAAATATGAATTAAATTTGATATCTAGAATGTATTTCTTTACTCGAATAACTAATGGAACTTTGCCTCTCGACATGTTAGAATCGTACACACTTATACTTATTATCGCATTTGATATTAGGTATCCTAAATATGGGTAGAATTGTCCTTTTTTTTCTTATAATAATTAAGAGCATGGAATTGAAAATTATGATAATTTGTTTATTGAGTATATATTATTGCAACTTAACAAGATGAAGAAAAAAAAAGATCATTCTTCGACATATATTCATATTTTTTTAATACAAATATTTCCTTAATCCCAAATTAATCTCTTCTATAGACAACAATACCGTTTAGTGATGTCGATGTCTGAAATGCAAATAAAAAAGAAAAAAAAAAAAAAAAAAGAAAGAAATGCAAATTAAACATTGTAAATAAACCATCATTCATATTTAATTGTTGGAGGATTAGATTTATGTGAGAATAGTCCAAATATAAACAAATTGAAATGGGTAAGATTTTTTCAATTCTAGTGCGACACTTTGTTTTGTAAAATTCAATTAAAACTTAAATTTATAGAGCCCTATAATTGAGGGGCAAAAATGAAATTAAAAATCATAGGATAACCAAATTCCAAATGTTACTATTTATTTGGAAGATGTGAAAAATAGAAAAAAAAAATAAAAAAAGAATATATATATATATATATATATATATTATTTTATTTTTTTTTTTTATTTACACATGTTTGGTGAGGACAAGGAAGAGTAGAAAAAAAAGAATAAATAAATAGAAATTAGAAAAATAAGAATAAATTACTTTTCATCTCATCCTACCTTCTCGAACGTATCATTAGGGTTGGGTAATTAATTTCTTAAAAAAACTTATTTATGATAGGAAATGGTGAGAAGCTGTCACCAACTGATGGAGCAGCTCATGATTGACACGTGTCCGGCAGGCCTCCTAAAACAGCAGAGAGGAAGAGCCGATCAATCGGAGCCGCCGAGTCCGGTCGGTGTGCTCGACGCGGCTGCAGACAGTAGCTGCGACACGCGCTTTGATAATACCGGCTCCACCAGCCAGAAAGCCGCTTCCGAGCCACCGTCTGAAGGGCTACAGTCCTCTGCGCCAGATGTACAGAAGCAGTAGATAAGACCGATATCGTGTCATTTTGTTAGAGGAGAAGAGGCGAAGAGTGAAGAAGAGAGTTTTTTTTTTTGTTTTTATTGAACAAACTTAAGTTATGATTGAAATAGAGAAGAAGAAATAATTTAAACTCAATGGAAATTGCGAGTTGTAATCTTCTAATTAATGGGTAGATATTAATGAACATTTAATTATATGGCTTAATCAGTAAAAGGGGTCCAACATCAATATTTGGATTGAAATTTTAAAAATATTTAGATTTAGTATTTTAAATGAGAATTTAATTTCGAATATTTAAAACTTATGGTGCAATAAAAAAAAATTGTTTGAACGTAATTTTTAAAAGTATTTAAAATTAGTATTTAGAATGAATATTTTAAAAAATAATGATTAATAATAGTTGCAGCTAAAAGTTTGTTTCAATATAGTTTTCAAGAGAAATTAAAATTTGTATTTACAATAAAATTTGAATTTGAGTATTAAGAACTAATAATTTCAATCAAAAGTTTATTTGGATATAATTTTTTTATGTAATTAAAATTAGTATTTAGAATGAGAATTTATTTTATGTATTTAAAAATGATGATTACAGTCAAAATCTTGTTTTGAAGTAGTTTTCCTAAGAGTAAATACTAATTTGAAATAAATACTCTTCCAAAATCTAGTTACAAACACCCCTCTCTTTTTCTTTTTTTTTTTTGCAGTTTTTTGACAAACCATCTCTAAAATTAGGGGTGCACAACAAAATTCGATAACCAAATCTACTTTGATTACCCAACCCAAACAAGTGGGTTGGGTTATGTTTTTGGATTTTCACGTTGGATTGTAGGTTATAAGATTTTGGGTTGGGTTCAATCCGAACCAGAATTGAATTTCATTAAATAAATAAATATATTTATTTATTGTAAATGTGTATCTCACATATTTTGATCATCGAGGAAGGACGTTTTGGAAAGTTTTTTATAGTTTTTCTTGTTGCTTTTGGACTCTTTAGAGTTTATTTTAATGTTGTACATACAAACACTCACATGATTACAATATTTATTCTATAATCTTGAATTAAAAATATTTTTTCATTAGCAATGTGATGTATATTATATAACTGGTTCTATTATGTAAATTTGAACTTTATGACCTCAATAAAATCTTATATGAAACAATAAATATTTATTTATATATTTTAAAATTATTATAACTCGATGGTCCAACCTAACCCAACCCGAATTATAAAGGGGTTGGGCTGGCTTGCTTTAGAAAATAGGGCCAGATGAATTGGTAAATTGAACAACACGTTGGGCTTGTTCTATGATTTTTCTCGACCCTACTCTTCTTAACTCATGTACACTCCTACCTAAAATATGATATTTGTAACAATTAAATCTTAAACTTTTAATTTGGGTAATTACCTCTCCTAAAATTTGAAACATGTTGCAATTAACATCTTTAAATTAATTTTAAGAGATTTTCACATGTGCGAAAAAAAGTAAAATTATCCAAAAAATATTTAATGTTTTTTTGTCTATTTAAAAGACTATAACTAGAGAAATTTATAACTTTTTACCTAAAGTAAATTTATTACGAAATTTTTTTAAACTAATGAGTTTTTTAAATATGTATATTTTTTAATTAATGGGTTTTTCAATATAATAGTTATTTTCTCGAGAAGATTTTAAAATTTTTGAATCATTATTTTGACGGAAGTCTTTGATCGGGTCGACTGGAATGAGCTTGGCCAATTTTTTGGGAGTCAAGGGCTTGTTTGGCCGACCTCCTCAAAGGTCAAAGTCACTTCAATTATTGTCTAAGAGGTTCTAGGCCTTATCGGGCATCTCGAAAAATACTTTGTCTATAACAAATTTTAGTTACAATGATATAATCGTCCTATATCATTTAACCAATTAATTAATTAGTTATCAACAAAAAATTGACATTTAATAGAAGTCTAAATAAATTTGGCCTTTATTTCAATATCTTTCATTAGTTTAGCCTTATTTACTCTTTGGAAAATCTGTCCACCACATTGGCATATTTATTGCAGTTTCTTTGTAATAAGCTCTGGGCTGGGCCTATTCTCCACCTTCTCACAGCCCATTTCTCTAATTAAGGCCGAAGGCCTTAAGTTATTGTCCAGCTAAGAATCTATGGCCAAACTTTGCGTTCAATGGGCCATCCGGGATAGTCTGCAGGGCACAGTCCAAATTGGCTCATCTTCAAAAAAAAAAAAAAAAAAAAAAAAAAAAAAAAAAAAAAAAAAAAAAAACTCTTTTTAAAGCAATTTTTTATTTTTTTTTAAAGTAATACTGATTCTTATTTCCCTAAAATCAATAGTAAATATTTTATATTGTACAAAATAATAAATTGCCCAGTACCATCTCCAAAATAATAATAATAATCATAATGGTCTACATTTTAAGTTTTTTTTTATTATCCGTAACTGTGTTGTCTAACTTGAACGTACTTTAAATTTTCTTTAATCTTACATCAATAATGTTTTTAATAACACTTTTATATATTAAAAAAAGAAAAATTATATATATATGTATATATTGTTTTTATTTTAATGCAATCAAATACACGAAGATTTCGTAGTCATTAAAATATTAAAATAACAATTGAACTAAACCAAAATGTAAGTTTAATACTAAGAGTTTAGAACATGGTCAAATATGTTTTTTTTTTAATTAGAGTCCTCAACCACATGCTCAAAGTTCAATCTTTAAAAAAACAAAAAACAAAAATAATAATTAAACAAAATTTTAATGTTAGAGATCTTCATCCAAAATGGTTTTAACATTTTCGTTCATGAGAAATTAATTATTCTTCGTTCTCGTCTCTGTTTAGCTTGCGAAAAGTTCTACACTCACCTACTTCCTCGTTATCCACTGTCTAAACAGAGCATGACGAGTTTTGCGGAGAAAAATAAATTTTTTTAATTATCATCCTTTATTTTAGTCATCGTTCGAAGCACCATGGTATTACAACAAAATTGAAAGAAAAGAAACTGGTTAGTAATGGTTATTCGAAAAATAAATAGTAAATTAATAGAAATTTGAAATTGAAAATGAATATTCAAATAATAAATCATAATTATATAAATATCATTGGTCTCACTCAATCATGTTCCACTAACCATTATTTACACTAAAATACAAATACACACTTTAAACAAAGACAAATATATATTCAAATATTGGCTTAAAATTTTTTGGTGGATAATTGTCTACAACTTTTTGGCTAAGTGTTTGATATTTTTAAGGTGACTCAAATTTCCATCTTCACGAATTTAAAAAATACTAAATAAAAATATAAATTCAAATACATGAATCCATTTGAAAAAAAGTTTTAAGTTCGCCACTAGAAAAGTTATATCATAAAGAGAAATATTTACGTACACGTGATGCGTAGGCAAGCCCTATTCATTGTGTACGTGACACTTCAGTAGATAATGTGTGTAGACAAGTATTTCTCTATCATTAATACACAAAATAAGATAGAAAGTATTGTTTAACTTTGTAACTTCCGTCCCAGCACTTCAATGATATCAAATGAACAAGTTATTAATTAAGAAATTATAGATTCTAGATTATCCACTATAACGTGTGATAGAGAAGGAGATAGAAATGATGTCGTTTTAAGTTTATTGTTTAAATTATAAAATGTTGTTGTTTTATCATTTTAGCTGTTATGATAATTAAACGACGTCGTCTTGTCAATGAGAAATTGTGTGAGTCTTTCGTTTGTCTTGTAGTAGAATACGTGACTCTTTGTAAGAGCTAGTTTTTAGACTTTTTCCACCTCTGTACTATTTATTCATCTTCTCCCGTGAATGAAACTTGACTAATTTGAAATCTCTCTGGATTTCTAAGTTAAGGTTGTTAAATTTTAAAATAAAAAATAATACACTTTTTATTTCCTTAAGAACAATGATAAACAAACAAAATTGGGAAGAAATGCTTGTTTCACGTTTTTATCAAGCTATAATAAATCAGTTTTCACTAACTATTCTTCAAATAAATAAATACAAAACGAGTTACCGCAATCACTGAGTATAGTAAACTCATTTTTAATCACTTTAAGTAATAACTCATTTATAATCATTCATTTATAATTATTCATTTATAACTACTCATTTATAATCATTAATTTATAATCACTCATTATTAACTCTATCCAAATGAGCTATTACCTGTAATTTCTTTACAAAAACTATCATCAAACAAATTATTAAATATAATACATTTATCAAAATTATCAATCAAATAAATTATTTATTAAACTAATATTTTAATTACTCAAAATAATCTCTTATTTTTTAATAACATAAATCAATCACTTAAAATTTTACAATCAAACAACTTCAAACAAATTAAGTTTGTTAGAAAAAAAAACCCACGTGTGAGCTCACACGTGTTGAGGAATTGATGGGCGGGTTTGGTTCAAAACCGAACAAAAATAACGGAGCGACGGTTCGGTTTTATGGGCAACGATGACGACGAACTGTCGGTGCAACGAAGCCACTGTACGACTGTCCGTACATACCAGTTTTACTACACGACAAAAAATGACTAGGACGCTTTTGTTTGTTTTTAATTTTTAGACAATTTGACGTGGTCCCCACTGCTCGACCATTTTTTAATGACAGGTGTCCACTTCCCATATCCTGCTGGCATTATTTTACTCCTTGGTCCCCAATATCCCTCGGTAAAAAAAAATTAACCCTATTAATAATAAAAAAAAATACACGTAAAATTATAATAATATTTTGGTTTATAAATTTTAAATTTAAATTTAAGTTTTATTTTGATATTTATATCTTTAAAAGTTTAAATTAGTATTTTTGAACGTTGAAATTCATTTTATTTCAAGTTGGACTTTTAAATTTGTCATATTTTTAATCATTAGATTTTCAATATTCAAATTTAGTCTCTATATGGTCAAAATAAAATAAATTTAGTCACGATTATATATTTTTGTTAAATTTTTTTCTTTAAAAAATTATAATATTTCTTTAAGATTTGAAATTTCTCTTATTTAAAAGTATAGGATTGTATTCTCTCATTCTTATGTTGTTAAAAAAAAAAAAAGAAAAAAAAAAAGGAAGCAATTAAAAATGAAATGGGCCACAAGATTGAAATGAAATTGCACATATATTTTGGATGCAAGCTTTTAAATTCAACCCTCTTGCATGAGCCTATTCATGGGTCTATCAATAATGAAGGATCCAAGAGAGAAAATTGCACATGGTCTCTATTAAGTTGTTTAATGCCAAAGCTTTTATTTCATACCAATATGGTCACTATTCTATATGACTAAGACCTCTTGCATGCTTTTTAATTATGCCAAATACCCTTTAATTAAAACCCTTTGTTTTTTCACATTTTTAATCTAATGTGGATTATTGGTCTATCAATAAGTTTGGTGAGAGTAGTTGCCCACTTTTTGACCCATCTCATACATTAAATTATTTTCTTCCATCATCATAAAAAAGAAGAAAAAAAAAAACTATTTTCGATCGGTTGAATTCAAATTTTATTTATCACGTTAATGGTTATGGGTATAGATGTCCATAGGGATAGGCGAGTTCGTGAAATGTCTTTCAAATTCATGTAAATTTCACATTGTTGTGAAGATTTCTGATGAAGATTCTTCTCCCTATATTTTGAAAAGTTATTTTATAATAATTTTAATAACTAAATTTTGGTGAAAATATATCTATTAAGTTTCAAATGTATAGTTAATTATTATAATCTATATATATATATTCATTTTAATAGATATTTATACGGACAAAAAGATTTGTATACAGGTGTAAAAGAGAGAAAAATGACGATTTAATATAAAAAAGGTACATGTTGGGATTAAAGAAATCGAGATGATGAATACATAAATATGATTCACTGTCTCAATGAGAAAATGAGAATATTTAATTATACTATAATTTATTTTGTAAATCTATCGATTTTCGAGATCGAACTCATAATTACGAAGTTGATCAATTAGAATACTTCTAATGAACTAAATCAACATCCTACTTACCTTTTTCGAAAGTGTTCTCTTTTAGGATAGCCAGAATACTAATAATGATTTAGATGTTACAATTAAAGTAATGAATAATGCTAATTGTTCTATTAATTAACACAAAAATGTTAATTATGTGTAGACTACAACATCCACGTGACAATGAAATTATAGTGTGGCATTAATTTATTAAATGTTTGGATTAGACAATTTATTAAATAAAATATTATATTTTTACTATCTATATGCTTAAGACAAATATATGTACACAAAAAGGAGACAAAATAACTTGAAGAAAGTGGCTATATATGTTAGACTTGACATATTATTCCTTATTGCAGGACTTTTAATTATTCACATGTGTTAGTCCTTGCCTATTTATCTTCATTCAACGTTTCATCCCTACACAATTACTAATTTGCACTCAACAAAGACACATGCCAACTTATGTAAATAAATGAGAATTAAAATATAACATAAGCATCTAATTCACATTACATTTGATTAACATGCATCAACACTTAAACTTAATTAATATGAGAAGTCACAGATGTGTTTCAAACTTAAAATCTTGAGGGAGCACACATCTCGAGCTCAAGTCTTCAACCAACTGTGTGTCACTGAGACAAGTCGCAACTTCTCTTTTCTCTAGTCTCTACCATTTTTATTATTTTTTTTGCAAGGATTGCATCGTGGATTTTCTATCCAATTATTATTATTATTTTTTTTTTGAAAATAATCCAAAGAGTTATAAGATATGAATAATTTATTTGAGTAAAAAAAAAAAAGTACGACAAAAAGAATAGTTTAACATATGGAATGGTTGGGATGTGGAAAATACATTCGTTATTTATTTAATTTTTTTTAAAAAAAGAGGAAAAAGAAAAAAAAAACAAAAAGAATTGGGAAAACATTGGAATTAGGACCCATGTTTTGCAAGTGTCAATTAATTTTTATTAAGAAAAAATAAAGGAAATTCGAAAGAAGGAAAAATGAGGTTGAAAATCGTGTGCACGTGGGAGCATGTGTGTGAATATTTGGGGGAATTCAGAAATGCAAAAGAATGCACACGTGCTCACACGTGTGTGTGAGTCGTTATTGGCAAAACCACAGATGAGCCTATTTGTTGAAAATTTAAAGATACTGTTTTTTTCTAATCACAATTAAAATTTTGCATTTGAAAATTCAACCAAATAAAACATTAATATTATAGAAAAATTACATTGAATGATCTATTTTTATGAAAAAACTACTTTAAAGTATTTGCACCAATAAATATTAAAATATTTTAATACGGGGTATTATAAAAAAAACAATAAATAATATTCATTATTATAACGACAATATATATATATATATTTTTTTTTTTTATTTAGAAAGTGATTATTTTTATAATTATGGATAAATTATAAATTTAGTCTCTATGAGTTATATGGAAGTTAAAGTTTAATTATTATAATTTAAAATTTAGACTTACCCTCTTTAGTTTGTAGAAATATATAATTCAGTCCATATGATTTGAAAAAATAGAATTTAGTCCATATGATTTGATAAAACCTAAAAAATAGTCATGTTATTCGTAAATCGTACGCAAATTAAGTATGTAATATGATGAATGAATTATGTATTTTTTTTTCCAATTAATTACTTATCTCACACTCTCATCATTAAATAAAAAAATAACTAATTTATACGTATTTTATTCATCAACAATTACGAACGACAAATTATTTTTTAGATTTTATCAAATTGTATGGATGAATTCTTTTTTTTAAAACTACAAGGACTAAATTGTAGATTTTTCCAAACCATAGAATCACTAAAATCTAAATTTTGAAATGAGGGGGACTAAATTGTAGCTTTCATCAAACTATATAGACTAATTTATAATTTACCCTATAATTATTTTCTAGATTCAACTAATTTTTTAAAGCTTTTCTACGATTAAAATGGTATGTTAACCTATTTTTATTCGGGTTCTTCTCTAATTTTTCATTAATTTTCTATATATATATATATGTATATATTAATTTTCAATGTAGTTTTTTCCATATTCACTTTTAGCATTTTATGGTCAACTTTTAATTTTTACTTGTAATTTGAATTTGAGGTTGGATTTTAGATTTTTTTTTTTTTTTTTACTTAAAAAAAAAAAATCAAATGTTTGGTTTTTGAGGACACAACTCATGCCTTAGTGTATGGTGGTCATAACTCATAATATTCTTCCCTCCACTTTGAATAGATTAATATCTATTTTGCACCACATATTTTATTTTCTTAACTTTTCTTGCAACTTGTTTGTTGATGCACTATCCTCCTTAATTCAATTTTACCACTTTACCCGACAATCATTTTCACTTGTTTATTCTAAATAAATAAAATAAAATAATTTTAATAATTTCATCCTAATAATCAATTTAAAATTAATAATAATTAAAAATGGCTCAATAATATAAAATTTAATAATAAAAAAATGAAGATATTTTTAAAATTTTTAAAAGATGATTTTTCGGATGTTTTTTTTTTTTAGATTACAATTTTGAAAGGATGACGATAATTTTCTTAGAGAAAAATAAATAAAATATTATGAAGATTATTTTTAAGTTTTTTTTTTTTAAAGCTCATGCACCAATACAACAAATTTTAAAGTTTAGAGATTAACTGAAACAAAACTCAAAGTTCAAGTTCAGACACCAAAATAGGAGGGTAGTGGTGTTGGAAAATGCTTGTTTTTTGTGATGTAAATACTATCTTTGATTAAATTCTATTTTATTGAAATGATTATAATTTTAAACACTTAATAATTTTATGAGATCTTCTCTCGTGACACAAATTTCAAAAAAAGTTTGTATAGTTACTCTTCTTTAAAACAACAATTCTCTTAAAAATAATTTATATTTTAAATCACTCAATTTCCTTTGAGTTTTCTTATCAACCTAAAATCCAAACACCCCTGATTATAAGAATAAATTTTATTATTTAAATTATAATTTAAACTTAAATTATAACCTATAAAATTGATAGTTTTCAAATGAAGATGCAAAATCAATAAATTTTAATTAAGTGAAGCGAATAGATTTCAGGTAAGTAGACTTCAATATGATGAATTTCAATCTATTTAAATTATATAATTAAAATAAAAATTCAAGAATGAATTATTCACCGTACCAAACATACCGTTATTAAAGAAAGAAATAAACGTGGGGGAGAATTTGATTTTGTGTGGAACAGTAAAGAAAGCCAAATCCCAAACCCTTTGTATTTCTTTCTGTACACTAAAACCAAAATAAATCCCCTTCTCCCATAGCGTATACAGACGAGAATCACACGTTTCCAGGTTTCTTAACCAAACAGTTTCCACCAACTGAAGGAAAAAAGAAAGAGAGATAGAGATTGAATAAATGGGTATCTATTTTACTGTACAAGAAGATGTGGACAAGTATCTGATTTTGGTTTTAACAGCGTACTGAATGCATCGCTGTTTTGCATGTGAAGAGTTTCTGCCCTTTCTTTCTGTTACATGCATCATCATCCAACACTATAAACCCACCATTCCCCAACTGGCACATTTTTCTTTTTTCATTTTGATTCACTCACACAAACCCCCTGTTTTTTAGATTCTATTTTGATATTGTTTATACCCAAAATCTTGTTTGTGGATTATGCTGATTTGTGGGTAAGTTCGTAGGTTTTGTTTATTTGGGAATCTCATTCTGATCTGGGCTTTGTTTTGTTCTTGAATTTGGTGTTGCGCACAACCTGTTTGATAAAATTCCTGAGAGAAACAAAGGAGTTGGGGATTATGGAATTTTTGGGGTCTGAGTGTAGCAGTGGGTGTGAGTCTGGTTGGACTTTGTATTTGGAGCAGACTTTTGTTTCTAACGGTGGTTCTGATGATAGAGAGAGTGGTTTTTGTGATGGATATTGGAAGGCTGAAGAAGAAGAAGAAGAGGATGACGATGAAGAAGAGGATCTTTCTATGGTTTCTGATGCTTCTTCTGGGCCTCCACATTTGTTTGAAGATGATGCTTCCTCTCATGAAGATGATGGTAAATTTTCTCTTGCATCTAAGTCAGCTACATTGGGGAAGAAGCAGAAAATTGAAGGGTCTCAATGCCATGATCATCGGCCTTCTTCCTTCCTACATGACACTGCTCACAATTTCAATGCTGTAAGTTTTTTGAACAATTTCTTTTATCCCATTTCTAGATTTGTCTGTAATGATTATTTTGATCAATTGGGTGCTGATTAAAGTTTGTTTGCTTCAAATCTTCAGAATAATTTCACCAATCAAGCTTCAATGGAAAGCTTCTTGGGATTCTCTCAAACTAGTCATTTTGAGGTACTTGAAGTTTTGTTCATACCTATGTATGAACTAATAAACAAAAGTTTATGAGTTCAAATCTCCCACTCCAAAATGTAAAAAGAAAAAAAGAAGTCTATTCTTCTTCACCCAAGTCCAATGCATAATAATTGGCATTGTTGTTTTGCTGTTGATACAGGAAAGAACAGCATTTACAGAGCATTTTGGCTTCCTTCAATCTTCTCTCTCAGGAAATAGATTGCAAAAGAACCAGTTAAGTTATTGCTTGTGTTTTATGCAACTCATGATTAATCATTGGCTTGATTTGTGTATTTTTCTTAGGATTTTTAAACTGACAGTTCTCAATCTGCTTCTTTAACACAGGTGGTTTGGAGGGAAAGGAATAGGGATGAGATGAGTGTTTTTTTTTTTGTTCTGAAGCTGCTAATGTAGTTTTGCTCTTCTCTGCCAAATCGGACGGTAATTGACATGTATTCTCGTTGTAGTTGTAGTTTTTTTTTTGAAAACTGGAAAACCGAAGCTTTGCGCTACTATACCTATCCTTAGGCCAGACACATGAGATATCAAAGAAATGTAGACACAGAAATGTCTACAAATTAATCTTACAAGTGTGTCTCAAACCTGAGTCCTTGAGATGAGCGCACCTTCAAAATCCAAGTTTTCGACGATTACTTTATTCCTCCGCGACTCAATAAAGTTGTAGGTTGGAATTTCTGAACTCCAAATATTATAGTTGTACTGAACCAAAAAGAAAAAAAGTTTTGCTCTGCACTGAAAAATGTGTGGGAAATTGTCACTTGTATTATTATTCTGTTATGAATCTTCTTTTGTTTATCTTTTTGTAACTGTCAATGCAATGGGAAACAGCCTTAGAGCAAAAGAGTTGGAAATGTGATTTCATTCTTTTGAAAATTCAATTTCTAAGTCTATGAACAGTGTGTTTGATTTATTTGCTCAAGCTTTTCAACATTTGCTACTTACAAAAACCATCCGTGTTTTTAAATTTGACTACATTTGCGGTTATTATTTTGCGACAATAACACATCTATTACAACTTTCCTAAAAACTAATATTTTTTGTTACATTTTAAATCGAATGATTGAATACGCGGCTAAGTTCTCTGATCTATATGAAAAATTGAGCGTGGAACATCTCTCTATTAACAAGAGCAATAGCTCAATCAGTGTTACCTTGAATGGTTGGTGAACTAAATAAAAATATGCCAAACATGTTTGAATGGGAAGGATGAAGATATTTTTCATGGTATAGATTTAGAAAATTTTCATTGTTATTTTGCTGTCAAGGGCCCTGTTTCTAAATTTCATGGAAAAGGATGGCTACAAAATTAAGACCATTTGAAAATTGGCCTATTATCATAAAAGACCATAGAAAATAAAATGGAAAGCAGCAAATGAAAATTCCTTAGCCCTCACTCTAATTTTTCACCTCAAAATAATGCCTATTAAGTTTAGTTTTGATTATTTTTGTGGGTGGGATTTGATCAAATCCACAAATTTTGATATACTAAAAAAAACTTGACAAAATCACTCTTTTCAACTTCATATTCAAATCAAAATTTGAAAATTTTTATGGGCTATCAAACAAAAATAAAATAAAATCAAAGTCAAAGTGTTTAATTTGAATACTTAACCTTTTTTTTTTTTTTTTTTTTTTAGTCTCAAAGGTGCACTTGGTTGATGGTCATGATCCAAGTTTGAGACTATGACATTAATTTGTAGTCTCCATTTCTTTAGGCATATCTCCAGGTAAATAAGTTATTAATGTACTAACAAATGTTGAGCTTATAATGAAGTCATGTTTGAGCCGTGGTAAATGAGAGCTTTGAGTCATTATAACCAAATCATGTTTTACATAATTTATGTTCTTGTTGGAGATTAATCATTTATATATATATATATATATATATAAATTATCATAATATCAGTTTATAAGCTTTTACATGTTAAATACTGTTTGTTGTGTTGAGCTATATTAGGTAATGGAGATTTTGATTTTGATTTAAAAAAATATATAGAGAGAGAGAGAGAGACACACACATATATATATACACATATATCATGTTAAAGAAAGTATAATTAAAAAAAATTGATGAATTGAGTGGAGATTCTTGTGGTTGAGATTTTTCCTGAAGAAAATGGCTATTCTGTTAATACAGGTTTCTCATTTATTAATTTTTTTTTTTTTTTAAAAGAACATTTTGGTTCACCCAAAACTGTCTGCCATGATTTGGTTTTATATTAATTATTATGTGATCAAAGACAAATTGTACTGATTTCCCATTCTTATTTGTTTAATTTTATTCAACACATACTGAAAAAATATGGTCTGATTTCTACCATAAACAAATACAATTTAGGATGCCAAAAATTATAATGTTGCCCACCTCTCCCTTTTCATATATTTTATTGCACATTTAGCCTCTCACAAACCCAATCAGAATGGTTATGAAAAAAATGAGAATTAGTGAGAGAATGAGAAAAAAAAAAAAATTAAGGAGGAAATGATTAATTGTATTTGTGATTAAGAGAACGATTAATTGTGTTAATTGGATAAAGAGAATGATAATGAGAAAAATAAAATAATGGATATGTTGTGAGTGAAAAATAGTTATGGTGAGAAAAAAAATTGATATGTGAAGAATAGAGAGTAATTAGGAGCAGAATAAAAATGTGATTTTGAGAAAACGTGATTATGAGAAGAATAATTCTCGGAGACCCAAATATCGAAAATCTTTCTTATTCCCATTTGTTCCTTTATTAATAGTGGTCCTAACCTCTCATCTATTCCGTTCCATAGAGAGATAGAGAGAGGGAGAGAGAGAGAGAAATGAAGGATATCATGATCACATGTTCGGTCTTTAAAATTGCTCAGTTGAAGTGAGCAGTTAAAGTGATGGGTTGAATTAACGAGTTGAAACGTGGAATATTTTTAGAAAAAGATGTCAACCCTACGGATAAATTTTACTTCACATTAGCACATTCCTTCTCTTTATCTTTTCCATTATCTTTGTTCAAAGGTTGAACCAAACTTAAAGTCAAAGTTTGATCTTAATTTGAGTCATACATATGGGAAAGAGTTTAGTTATTTAGGGTGTGTTTGGAAAAAAAATGATAATGTTTATGGGAATTAGAATGAGAATTAGGGAAGAATGAGAAAATGAATGATTATGAAGAAAAAAAAAATGTGTTTGGGGTGAGGTGAAGTGAATGATTATGAAGAGAAAAACAAAATATCATTTTGATAAAAAAAAAAAAAAAGTGAAAGAATTTGAAACAGTCATATCTCGATTATAAAGTTATACACGATATCATTATTCTATTAAATTAAAAATAGCATACAACATGGTCTTTGATCACTAATAGAAATTGAAAATCGTTAAAATGTGATTTAAAAATAGTAGATATATTATTCTCAAAAAATAATTACGAATGTAGTTAAATTTTAAAACATTTGCTTATATAGTCATTAATATTATTATATATATTATATTATAAGAAAATACACAATAATACTCTTTAATAAATTATTTTTATAATTATTTTTTAATTTTGATTAGTTTTGTAAGTGTCTTTCAAATATTGGAATATAAAAATAGTTTAAAACATTGGAGTGTAAAAATAATTAAATATCTAGGTGTAAATTGAATTTTGAACTTAAGAAGTTATCCTTGCACTAAAAATAATTATAATTTGATTATTTGAGTTATTAGTCAAATATGTATTAGTATGTTAACATGAAAAATTGTCGAAGCAACATTGATTAGTTATGAATAAATATTAAATAAAATGAATATTTAAATGCAAAATATAGAAAATAAAAAAATATTATAAAAAAAATTAATTTTCCATTTTAAACATTTAATAAATTTTTAAAACTACCATTGATCATTTAGTTTTCTATTCTTAAAAAAAAAAAAATAATAATAATAAAATAAAACAAACACACCATAAGGTGACAGGTCTCAAATCACTCCAATGGTTTTAAAAAAAATATTTTATTAATAAAATATTTTAATTTATTCCGTAATAGTATGTCTACTACGTCATGGACTTGAAGTTTAGCTCAGTCTTCACCGAGTGTGGGCTGAATAATTAAGTACGTAGAGGCCCAATGGGCTATGGTTTTATTTCCTTGGTGGGCTCTTCAAGTCAGGTCCAGAAGACAAAAGTCAACTTCAACTTTATATTTTTATTAATAAATCTTTATTTAAAGCAAATCTTAATTTTTATGTTTTTTTTTAAGTTTATTTACATATATGTACTATTATCTTCATTTTTTACATAGAGATGAACAATATAACTTAGCTTTCAATTGTCACAATTTAATTGTATAAATGCCTTCACCGGAAAGGTCGAATTTGAAATTTTTGGTTGCGGTTCAAACTGAAGTTGCATTTATTAATATTTATTTGTTTTTCAATGAGTTTTATAACTTAGGGTTACGTTAAAAAGAAAAATAATAATAACTTAGGCTCATTTCTTGTTACATTTAAATATTGATTTTCTAAAAAAAAAATACTAGATATTTATTCTTAAAAATGTGCCAACTCAGGCCAGGAGTTCTCCCACAATTCTTATTAAGATAAAGTTGACTACTTCTTTTACGGTAAAATAAAGTTAAAACTGAGATCTATTGGTAAACCCAAAAGAAATACTAGGGAGCGTGTTGAATATCTTATAACGTGACTAATCCTTTCATAA
>JBBMEG010000022.1:14344154-14356841 GCA_037832605.1 Cyclanthera cordifolia
AAAATTAGAGCCCTGTCCCTTTATTCACATGATAGATACATCAATAAATTTCAATTCTAATATAAGAATGGTGAGAGAATCACAAATTTCAACATATTTATTTAAAAAAATCAATAGAAAAAATACCCCAATTATTTTTTTTCTTTTTGAAATTTGAATGGAATACAATTGACTTCTAACATTAAAATAATGCTCACAGTTATCTACTTTAATTTGACATTAGAATTATATTCTCAAAAAAAAAAAAGAGAATAGAATTATGATTAATGGATCAATAATTTGACAAATCAAGCCGATGGTGCAGTTGAGTGGACCGGCCTACACGACGAGCACGCTTTCAATACCCCAGTCCTTAATTGCACTTCAATTTCCTGGGCCAATTCGTTTCGGAGATTGCTTTTTCCCCAATTATTCAAACTCATTTGATCATCTCAAAAAAAAAAAAATAATAATAATAATACTAACTCATTCGATTAATGAATTCAAGTATTGAAACAAACCAGCACACTGCTCCTAATTCAAAACCAAAAGATTCGAAATCTACAATTGGAGGAGTTGAAATTAATAAAAAAACAGAGAAGTTATGAATCTTTAAGACTCAGATTCGATGAGGAAAATGAATAAGAAGAAACTCCAGCATTCCACTTTATTGATTCTTAATTACAAGTTTAATTTCAGAGAGCTACTAATCCGAAACGGTTCCATATCTGAAATCTATAAGAGAAACACAGAATCGGTAGAGCTACCGGATCAAATCAAAATAAAAACCAATCACAAACCATAACATTCCGCAATCGAAACTACTTTTAGATTACGAAGATGAATAGCCAGAGATATAAAAACCTGATCAGAGTTCATAAGCGGCAGAGATCACAACGAAACTAAGTAATCGTACGTTTTCCAGGACGATCAGCGACCTTCAAGGTCTTATCGATCAACAACCGAGCTTTTCGACTACGGATCTCAACCTTAACGCTAGAGCTCTTATCCATCTTCACATACGGCTTCTTCGACTTCTTCAGCGCCTTGTTAACCTTAGATTTTATGGATTCCACCAAATTGCCAAGCTGATTCGCCATTTCAGCCGCTGAAAATCTTGAAATGGAAGATTCGGAAGAGGAATTATGTGAAATTAGGGTTTCAAAGTGGGGAAGAAGAATAATAAGAAATGAGCTAAAGAATTGTATGAGATTCAAATGGCTTCGGACTCTGTCTGTTGCGAAGAGTTTTCTATATATAGAAGAAAGACGCACGCATGTAGTGTGCCATTTATGAATGTAAATAAGTGACCTCGTTTTTATCACTAATTTACAGAACTGCCATCAACTGGCCACAAGCAATCACATAAATCATGGAGATGTTTGAATTTAGATTTTAACTGTTTAAATACAGAATTTAGTATTTAGTTTTTAATTTATTTAAGAGTAATAGTATGTACGATTTGTGATCTTATTTCAATCTGTACTAAAAAAAAATTGTAATCAAAAGTTTGAATATAGTTTTTAAGAGTATTTAAAACTAGTATTTAAATGTCTATTTATTTTGAATATTCAAAAGTAATGATTAGTAATGATTGGAATAAAATTTTTATTTTGATACAGTATAATAAAATTTATTTTGAATATTTAAAAGTAATGATTACAATAAAAAACTGGTTTAGATATAATTTTTAAAATTAATTAATATTTAAAATGATAAATTATTTTAAATATTTGAAAGTAACCATTCCAATCAAAATCTCATTTAATAGTAGTTTTTTAGAAGTATTTAATAAATATTAATTATAAATATTCTTATAAAATCTTGTACCAAAATACCTCTATAAATTGCCTAGCTTAAGGATATTTATAATACTTTTTTAATGAAACTATTAAACTTTAATAGTTTCATTAAGATGCTCATTCAAATAAGTTATTATACCGGCTAACACGCAAGTGAAGTACGCTAAGTTAGCCGGCTGCTATAGAGAAGGGGGCAATTGACACTAACGCAGCCTCGGGTCTCACATCATACCGTCAAAGTTTCAATTCGATTAAGTTCCGCCTATACTATTTTTTCTTCAAAACTATTTAAAATAATCTTTTATTTTTAACAAATCACAATATTCATTCCAGACATTTAATTCATTCAAAGACTTCATTCGGATTCTTAATTTATTGTCTATAAAAGTTTAGATCCTAGTAGATATGATCTAAAATAAATATTTATTATGTTATTTAATATTGACCAAAATTTATTATTATTATTATTTTTTGTAATTCCACCCTAAAATATTTGTACCATGATTTTTTTAATCATATAAGTCGCTAAGTTAACAATCTTATTTCAAATATTAAAATTTAGTTTAAACTTAAAAAATATAAAAATATATATAATGTAATTCATATTAGATATAGATAAACATCAGAATTTAGAATAATATCCGGTATGAACCAGATAATATTCTATCAAAATCCCCCGAACTCTGCTTAGAAAGCCAGTATATTATTCACATCAAAAGACTGCAAACTTGGAATTTTCCGTTTTTGCCCTTGCTTTGATTCATCGAAAAACACGGGTTTCCATTCAGCTGATATTAGATATGCATTAACCTTGTTTAATCTGTGAAAAGTCTCCCGCCACCAATATTGTAGCATAAAAAAAAAAAAAATCATTTTAGGAGAAGAAACATCAAAAAATATAAAGGAAATTGAAAAGATGTAAAACTTATTAGAATATGACATTTGTATCCTCTGTCATGATATTCAGATTTAATTTTGGGAGTAGATTGAAACACTTAAAAAACTTTAAGGAGATGTAATAAATCAAATCAGTAATTCAAATATTTTAAGAAAACAAACCCTACATATAAGCTGACTGTACCCACTTTTGCTATATTTAAATCAGTAACTTTTGTAAGAACATGCCATAGTCTTTTTTGCTACGTTGTAATTGGGAGGGAAAGAATACCGATCAACTCTATTTTCTCTATATCTCTTTATTCTTCGTTTCAGTCATATTTAAAGCCAAATTACATCGATCAAAATAGTGGGCTGTAATCTACCACTAAACAACCTACTCTCTCACTACCCTAAAAATTAGGTTAGCCTTAAATTTTGGCACACAATCGCACGATCTTTCATACTAAATAAAATACTCATACTAAAAAAATCAGAATTAATAAATAATAAAAATTATTTCAACATAAAGCCAATTTTTAAAAGAGAGTTTATGCAGTAAATATAAATTATTTATTCTAGGTAACTTCTAACTTATAGAGTCAAAAATATTACTTTGAATTAATATAAAATTGACAAGAACTAGATAATATTCGGTAAAAAAAAAAAAACTAGTATAATATAATGTCTTCGACATCTTTTTGAGTGAAATTAATAAAAATAACAATTTTTCATTCATTTATTTTAATCATAATTTTTTCAATTTTTTTTTTTTCATATTTTCATTTATTTTTTCAAAATTTTAATTTTATCCATATCTCCACGAAATTTATTAAATAATAAGATCTTTGAATATAACTATAGATTGATCAAAGCAAACATAGTTCAACTGTCATTAATGGTCTATTAGCATCCACTAGATAAGTGATTCAAGTCTCTGTAGTATTTTCTAGATAAGATTTGTTGTATTATTCCCCAAACTTGTACTAAGAAAAACAAAAAACAAAAACTCCATTTAAAAACATGACAACATTTTAGAGACTTAAATAATGTTTAATAAAATTTTAGAGAGATAAAAGTTTAATGATAATAATAAAATAATTGTAAGCAGAATGTTTTTAATATTAATAATAAACTAGTGTTATCTTAAGTTATCAGGTCATGTTTATATAAACCCTCTCACACGTATTTGCAAATGTAAAATGATTTATGTATTTGATTAAATATGATAAACTAAATAACAGTCAACTAAAGCAGCATCAAGTCGATATGTCCGAGTGGTTAAGGAGACAGACTTGAAATCTGTTGGGCTTCGCCCGCGCAGGTTCGAACCCTGCTGTCGACGGTTTTTATTATTTCTTATTTTATTTCATATTTTTTAATTCTCCTTTCGAACACACTAGACGCGGCTTTAGAGGGTTGTAATTACCTATCCAAATCAACGATCCAATTCACTTCTCCCGCAAGTTCTGCAATCGTCACTCTCTGGAAACCCTAATCACCTGAACTGAATCGGAAGAAATTCCGGTGAGTCACGGCCAAACTCTACCATGAAATTGCGGCTGAGATCCATAGAATCCAAACAAACCGTCAGGATTGAAGTCCCCGATCAATCCACCCTCGATTACCTGAAACAGACGCTACTCCAAACGCTCGATTCTTCCATTTCTGCCGATTGTCTTCATCTCTCTCTCAATCGGAAAGACGAGCTCCAAGGATCGTCGCGCGATGATTCGCTTCGCTCCATAGGTATTACTTCCGGTGACCTTGTTTTCTTCGCTTTTAATCCTGCTGAATTTTCCTCTCAGGGAAGTATGTCGATTCATTCCTCTCAAAGTCATTTTCCTGGTGCTTATTCACAAGGTTCGTCTTCGTTGCAAATTCAAGGTACTGATTCTGATATTAAAAAACCTAGGTTAGAGAATTTTGAACCTGTAGTCAAGGGGGCCGAGTACTTGAATGTGGAAATGATTACCGGTAGTACCGTCGAGGAAGAGGAGGATGTTTTGGAATTGAACTATGGAGAAATGGTCGTTGAGGAAGAACCAATCGATGTCGTGGGAAAGAAATGTTCGAGGCCGATTTTTTTGAGGAGAGTAATTAAAGAGGAGTTAGGATATGATCGTAATGCTCACAAGCTTTTGGTAACTGCTGTTCACGCTGTACTTTTGGAGTCTGGATTTGTGCGGATTGATCCTGTTTTAGGTTCTGCGATTAATATTTTTCCCATGCCGGAAGATTGGCCTTCGCCATCATTTTCCATGTCTCTGTGGTACTCCGTACCCGAGCTTTTAGGTGAAGGGGGCAAGATTTCCATCATCACTGAAGTAGTTGTGTTGAAATTTCAGAGTTTGGGACACTTTGTTAACGTTTATGGGTCACTTAGCTGCAGTAGAGGATCCAGTGTTTATCGCGTGTCATTGGATGAAAGGAAGTTTGCCCCTTATCTTGATCTGGTTTGGGTGGATTCAGTGTCCAGCCAGATAAACGACGAACATGAAGGAAAGAACACGGAAAGACAAGTTTTTGAATTTTGGAAGGTAGTGAAGGATGCTCTTGCATTGCCACTTTTGATTGATCTATGTGAAGAAACTGGTCTGCCTCCTCCTGCTAGCTTTATGCTACTTCCAGCTGATTTGAAGCTGAAGATTTTGGAGACACTTTCTGGTGTGGATGTTGGAAGAGTTGAATGCGTGTGTACTGAATTGCGTTACTTGGCCTCGAGTAATGAGCTGTGGAAGATGAAATTCGATCAAGAGTTTGGTTTCGCCGAGGATGCTGTTTCTAGAAACAAGCTTTGGAAGGATAAATTCGTTGCATCTTATGCTAAGGCAAAGTTGAGTGAAAGGAGAGTTAGCAATATGAGAAGTCTTCATCGAACTAGGTGGAGGGGTCGATTCCCTTTTCCTTTCCCAGTTCCTCATGTAATTGGAGGTGGCTATGGAGCATTTGGACTTCCTGGACAAACATCAGGTCAGGTTCCGCGGCGACACAATTTCATTCCACATTATAATGTGATAGGGCGATGAGTACTGGATTGAAGTTCCATCTAGGCAGTATTTTCAATGTAGTTTCGACTCTTCGGGTGTTTTTACAAGGAGTAAGCTGTAAGAAATCTTTTGCGAATGGAGAATGGGATATTGTATTTTGCTGTTGTTTTGGGTGCTTTATGCCAAGGAATAAGCGGTCAGAAATTTTGCCAGAATATATATATATATATATATATATATATCAGGTTAGGCCATGGGTATTTGTAAATATAACTCTTGCCTCGGTGCTTATCGTTTTTCAATAAATTGAGCTTGAGTATTTGCTTTCTGATGTTTTTTATCATTCACTGTTTTGTTATTCAAGCATTTTCACAAGTTGTTTGAAGTTGAATATCCTACTTCTGTTAATTTAAATCGCCGGATGGTTGGAAGCTTAGACTTTGAAAGTGTCCTCCTGTAAAGGTTCTAGGTTTGAGACACACCTTTGATATTAAATTGTAGAATTTTATGTGTCTCAATTCCTTCAATGTCTTCTCGTGCCTGACCCTAAGGACGGGTATTGTTACTCTGGATATAGTGAAGCGAAGCTTCAATTTTTCAAAAAGAAAAATATGACCTTTGCCTTTTTGTCTTTTATTATTCACAAGGATTTTAATTAGTTGGGTTGAGCAGGAAAAAAGATTGTGAGATCTAAGTAGTTATGACTTCAATTTATGGTCTCTTTCTATTCAAGAATCTCTCAGGTTCAAATGTAATGCATAATATTATTATGTTTTTTGCTGCCGTGATTTCCTTAAAATTATAAGGTATTAAACAAGTGTCTTGAAAATCTACAGGTTATGACTTTAATTTTGGTAGTCAATCTTCTTAATAGGGTCAGATGTTTCTATCATGATGAGAATAGTTGTGATAAATTGGCTTGAATATGCTAAGATGGATGCCCACACTTTCTAATATGGTATCAGAGCTCCAGGTTAATTAGTCCCTTGAAAATTCGAGGACCCAAGCGGTTAAAATACTTAAGTGGGCATTACATGATCCTAAAGAGTTGGATTTGACCCAAGCGAGTGAGGCAAAGTGGATATTATTGCGGTCCACAAATTCGGATCTAGTCCGAGAAGACTTTTCCTAAATGGTGCCTTCTTGAGGGGCATGTTGTGGGCTACTCCTTTCCTAGCCAATTGATTTTGAGATGGAAGCCCACACTTTCTAATAATAACTTTTAAAGTATTATATGATATGTTTGGCGGAAGGAAAGATGATTGGTTGGAAGGGGTTCATTTTTTTAAACTAAAGAAAAAGAACTACTTAGTTATAATTTTAGAAAACTTTTGTATTAAATAATTATGACAGGATTTACTGTTAATCAATTTTTGTAATATTTGTTTTTTTTTCTTAGATGGTATTATTTGATTTTCTTATCTTCCTCTCTCATTTTTATTATTAATGAAAAGTCTTATTAAATATTGATCTAATTTTCATTATCTAATTTTCATTTATAACAATTTTTAATTTATCAGATGAATTAGTTTTGAATTTTATTTTATAATTATATGAACTAAATTAAATTATTCAAAAGTAAAAATATAAGATCAACGGATATTAACGTGAAATGATGTCGCCCGTTTCAAAAAAAAAACACCTAAAATTCAACACCAGTCAAATGAACAATTGTGTGATGGGAAAGGATGAGAAAGAAAGGAATTAGACTTTTTCTCACCGTTTGACCTATTGAATTACATCTTATCAATTACTAATTTACTTATACATACTTTATGCATTCATTTCTCTTTTGTAGCAAATGCCAGTAATGTTATTTTTCACCGTAGGAAAACTTTGAACATTATTTGCAAAGAAAGAAAAAGGCATTTTAATCTATGAATTAATTGAGAAATTGATTTAATTGGTTTTTAGTTTGTGTGAATTTTTATTAGAGTTCAACAACAATTGATGTTGAACTAAATAACAACAAGTTAAAATGTTATAACATGGTTGTTAAAAAAAATATTATAACATGGTGGGGTCAATATCATACCAATACAAATATTTGTCGCATGAGTTGTTGCATTAATTGATGTTGCTGGAAGGAAAACCGTGCAGCCAATAACATTTTTCAGCCGTGTGCCTTTTGAAGCCACAATGTGTACAAACGAGCTTTAATTGTGTGTTATTGGAATTTACGAATTTATGGACTCACTTTCTAATAGTGTTATAGAATCAATTTGAGAATTTTGACCAACAATTTGTTGTCGTTGATCTAGGAAGACAAGATAAAATACTTTATTAATGGTGGGAAGTGAATCCATTAGAAGAACGTGTGTCATACATTAGTATTTGCTTCTCTTAGGCTCATAAAAAAAACACGACGAAGTTAGTATGAAGGATAATCAACGAGAGCCTTGGATTAACCAAAAATACACTCATTCTTGGGATATGAAATCGACTAATCTTACCAAATGATCTTCAATTTTGTAAAGTAGACTTCAAAGTCACGTGTGGTTGTCACCAAATATTTCAATAACTGGAAAACTCTATGACCATTATTTTCTCCGAGACGTTCTCCAAATTCATCCGAAATTTCCTTGACAAAACGTTATACAAAATGTTCATTGCTATATCCTTGAACGCATAATTTCTTATCCAACAAGTCAATATATCATTGTTACATTTTCGGGAAGAGACGCATAATGTAAAAATTTGGATTGGTTAAGATTGATACATTTTATATCAAACAATTATTATTATTATTTTTTCATTACGATATAATTGAGGTTTATGATCAAACCAACTATATTTTGGTCGAAAATAAATATTATTTGATATCATTGCAACAAACATTGCAGACATAGTAAAGATCTCAATCCAACCGAAATAAAATTCAATTCAACAAAAAAATCTCAATTTAATTAAAAAAGAAAACGAGGCAGACATAGTACCAAAGGTGCCAACCGGGTCCAGCTGTAATATCCGGATCCAACCAAGGCCCAGCCCACAATATCGGCCCATTACCCGCCAATTTCCTAAAATTCAAAATTTAAATTTTGAAAAAAAGAAAAGAAAAAAGCGGAGCGTTAACCATGGTTAACTCCCAACCAACCAGACTAAACAAACTCAGGCTTAGCTGCCGTCCGATTGTTCTAACGGTAAAGAGAGGACATCTCTTTTCTAACCCTGGCTTCGGTTCCAATTATAAATACACTTCCCTAATCTCTCCAGTTCCGACACAGAAAAAAGGGTTTCAAAGGAGAAAGCGTCTTCACAAACGTCTTTCTTCCTCTAGCGAGATTCATTTCTCCGTTTTTCATTCTCAGATCTAATCTCTGTTCTTCGTTTCTAAGCCAAGATGAGAGAGTGCATCTCGATCCACATTGGTCAGGCTGGTATCCAGGTCGGAAATGCCTGCTGGGAGCTCTACTGCCTCGAGCATGGTATTCAGGTACTGTACTCTCTTTTTCTTACTTTTTTCTTTTTTTTTTATGCCTTTCGTTCGCTTGATCTGTGTGATTTTATAGACATTTCTGCATCTGGCATTGTTTTGGCTTGATTTTGATGGATTTCTATGAGTTTTTGTTTGGTTTCATTTTGCAACCGCTGGATCTGAGTGAGGAATTGTCTAATTTCCCTATTTATCGTTATGTCGCTTGATTTTGTTGATTTTTTTTTGGATTTCAATGTATTATATTCGTCTGAAATTTGTATCCACTGGATCTGTATGGAACTGTCGGCTTTTATTAATTTCGAATTTGTTGTTTATCGTTTGTTTTAGAATCGTGTCTTTGTATGTCGTTCGTTTACTCGATCTGGAAAGACTCATCGGCATTTTTGCATCTTGCATTATTTTAGCTTAGATTTGTACGTTTTTGTTAATGGATCTCTGTTAATATGTGCTCGTAATGTCATTTTGTTCTCTGGAAATGGAATGTTTGTTGATCTGAAGGTCCGGCAATAGATAATGTATCTCGACCTGAATTAATTTTGTGTACTGTGTTCTTATTTACCAATCATAGATCCATGCTACACTAGATGACATCCGATGAACTGCTTGGATCGTTAGATCTTACATCTGGATACTTATTTGTTGTCAATTTTGAACGTATTTGGAATCCGTGTTACTTAATTCGTGTTGTCTGTAGTGTGATCTGAATCTTGTTTGCAATATGTGCAGCCTGATGGCCAAATGCCAAGCGACACTACTACTGGTGGAGGTGATGATGCTTTCAACACCTTTTTCAGTGAAACTGGTGCAGGAAAGCACGTTCCTCGAGCAGTATTTGTTGATCTTGAGCCTACTGTCATTGATGAGGTGAGGACTGGAACTTACCGCCAGCTCTTCCACCCTGAACAGCTCATCAGCGGCAAGGAAGATGCAGCCAACAATTTTGCTCGTGGTCACTACACTGGTAATTTCTGGATTCTCTATCATAGATGGATATTTATTTGATATTCATTGCAGTTACTAACTTTTTCATGAACTTGTTTCAGTTGGGAAGGAAATTGTTGATCTCTGCTTGGACCGAATCCGCAAGCTGGCTGACAACTGCACTGGTCTTCAAGGATTCCTCGTGTTCAACGCTGTTGGTGGTGGTACTGGATCTGGTCTTGGCTCTCTCCTCTTGGAGCGTTTGTCTGTTGATTACGGAAAGAAATCCAAGCTTGGGTTCACTGTTTACCCCTCTCCACAAGTCTCAACTTCTGTGGTTGAGCCTTACAACAGTGTCCTCTCGACCCACTCTCTCTTGGAACACACTGATGTTGCAGTCCTTCTTGACAATGAAGCCATTTATGATATCTGCAGGCGCTCACTTGATATCGAGCGACCCAACTACTCTAACCTCAATCGCCTTGTGTCTCAGGTATAACTAAACTAATTGAGCAGCTTTGGATCTGATTACACAACTATGAATTTGTGTATACTGAAATGTTTTTGTATGATTTCAGGTTATTTCATCTTTAACTGCCAGTTTGAGGTTTGATGGTGCTTTGAATGTGGATGTGAATGAATTCCAGACCAACTTGGTCCCCTACCCAAGAATTCACTTTATGCTTTCCTCATATGCACCTGTGATCTCCGCCGAGAAGGCATACCACGAGCAACTCTCTGTGGCTGAAATCACCAACAGTGCCTTTGAGCCCTCGTCCATGATGGTCAAGTGCGACCCTCGACATGGTAAGTACATGGCTTGCTGCCTGATGTACCGTGGTGATGTTGTGCCCAAGGATGTGAATGCTGCTGTTGCCACCATCAAGACCAAGCGCACCATTCAGTTTGTCGACTGGTGCCCCACTGGATTCAAGTGTGGTATCAACTACCAGCCACCCACTGTTGTCCCCGGTGGTGACCTTGCTCGTGTTCAGAGGGCTGTGTGCAAGATCTCGAACTCCACCAGTGTTGCGGAGGTCTTCTCCCGCATTGACCACAAATTTGACCTCATGTACGCCAAGCGTGCCTTCGTGCACTGGTATGTCGGTGAGGGTATGGAGGAAGGAGAGTTCTCGGAAGCCCGAGAGGATCTTGCTGCCCTCGAGAAGGATTATGAAGAAGTTGGTGCTGAGTCGGCTGAGGGTGATGAGGATGAAGGAGAGGATTACTGAAAATGTTGACATATCTTGCTGGTCAGTGCGATAGTCGAGTGGCGTTGTGGGTATTGCGGTTTGTCGTTTGCTTGTGTCCGTTATGTTTTTCTTTTATTTGAAATGTTATCCTTTGATACTACTTGTTTCCAAGGCGTTTGTGAACAAAAACATCTATGTTTTTTTTTAAAATGAAATTGCCATTTTTCAAATGGCCTGCAATATTCTAAAAAACGGCTTTGGATCTTATTCTGTGATATTTCCGTCCATCTCTAATTATCAATGTTAAATTCAATGTTTGATTTAAAAAACATGATTGATTTTTTGTCATAAGTTAATAATGAAGATTTAAAGAACCTTTTTTATGTATGAAATTGAAAATAATAATCAAAATTTTTTTTGTTGAGAAGATTTAAAGAACCTTTTTTGCCATCCTCCTTCTCGTGAACATCTCAATTACTCGAAACTTTTATTAGAGAACATCTCAATTACTCATAACTTTATTATTTTTAATCTAGATTGAAACATTTTGAGGATATGAAAAATGTAATTTAGTAACATATTTTTACTTTTTTATTGATATTTCATTCAATTGAAGCTTTCAATTTAAAGTGAATTAGTGTTTGTCGTATTTAATATATTCGTTGGGACAATAACCTATGGGAATGAGTGATTTTGAGGCATGGGGGTATTAGCATACTGACACACGTTCTTCCTTTCCTTTCTTAGTCAAATGTCGAATGGAACTTTTTTTTTAGGATTGTTACAACATATTTTTTACTCTATTTCGAAACGAAATAGGAAATTAATAATAAAAAAAATAGAAAGAAATAGATAATTAGTTTTATCTATAAAAGGAGATCATATATATATAATTTTTACCTAAATAATTTTTCATTTTTTGTTTCTCATGAAAAATCCTAAGACAAAAAATTCATCTTGTAATTTAAACATAATTCAACTTGTAATTTAAACCTATACAAGCATCATTATAACGGAATCTAGGAAATACTAGTACATATTTCCTACTATTTTTTAAGTTGATAATATGTCACCTTTTAATATAATATATTTCTTTTGTTAGTCAAATCATTACTTATTTTAATATATATTTTTTAACATTTTCTATATATTCAAGTGCCAAATTATTGTCCACACAAATTGTATAAAGTCTTTATTATTATGTAAGTTTTACTCAATCAAAAATGGATAAATTATAAATTTAGTACCTATGATTTGATGAAATTTATAATTTAATCCCTGTGTTTCAAAATCTAGACTTTAGTTCTTAGGATTTGGAAAAATTTACAATTTAGTCTCTATAGTTTGAAAAATTAGAATTTAGTGGTTTGAAAAAAATCTAAAAAAATAGTCGAATGTTCCTAATTGTTGGTGAATAAAATACATAGAAATTAGATATTTTTGTGTTTAATAATGAAAGTGTGAGATAAGTAATTAATTGGAAAAAA
>JBBMEG010000022.1:14364180-14383801 GCA_037832605.1 Cyclanthera cordifolia
TCAGAACAACAATCAAGGAGTCTAACTGTTATGAAATCTTCAGAACAACAATCAAGGAGTCTAACTGTTATGAAATCAGAACAACAATCAAGGAGACTCCTGACTAAGTGACCCAGGAGCATCATAGTTCAAGCATATCTCAACATTAACGAATAAAAAGTAACTGAATACCTTTTCCTCCTTTCGCTTATTGTCAGTTTCTTTCGCATGTTCTTTCAGTTGTGCAATGTACTCCTCAAATATTTCCCTACAGAGGCTCTCGTCCTCAATGGAACTACAAAATAAATTCCAAAGGTAAACTCAAACACAACTCAATTAAGAAGGGAACAAAGACAGAGACAGAGACAGTTTGTCAAGGCCAGCATGCAAACTTAAATGTATTAGGTAAAAATAAGTACTTAAAATCAAAGTCAAAGAAATAACAAATATTATACGAGAATGAGACAAAAGACAAAAATCCTTGATTTTTTCTTCTTAAGAGGTTTAATGATAGAAATAAAAGCAGTTCCTATCATTTAAGCTTTAGCTATATGACGTGCAGTAACATATTGAAAACAAGGACTACCTGTATTCTTGGCTTCCTTCAAAAAGGGGTTTGCTGTCTTCCCAATTTGAATATACAGATATCTCCTACAATAATGCAAAAGGTGAAAATGGGTTTCAGATTTCCACTCATTTTAATTTATTTATTTGGATGCGGAGATAGAATATAAAAGGACTAACTCATTTACTCAGTTAATATTACATAACTAAGAATAAAATATGAACTAACACAAAAAAAAACAAGGTAACAAACCTTAAATGAGCATAAAAAATTAAAGAAATCATCTCCAAGACGTTTACGCTTCTTAGCTTCTTTCTCCTCCTTCTCCCTAGCCCGTTCAAGCAATTCATCAAAAACTAGCTGCAAATCACAGGTCATGCATCATTAAAACGAGAGCACATGAGATAAACAATATAGATACTAATTCAAGCCAGCAGCTTTTGTCGTGAATTTAACAATAGTATCCGAAATAAATAATTTATCACGTGAAAGATCAAATACAAACTTAAATAAAGACATTCTTAAAAAAACACGATCTCTTCTAGGTTGCTAGACAGTATACACCATCAAGAATAAAGAAGAGTAGGACTGGTAGAATACCTTTAAGTTGATGTCTGATATTGGAGGAATGTTGATATCTTTTGAAATGGCAGTTTTAAAGTCATCAAGTGTCCATGATGATGACATTGCAATCTAATGGTCAAACAAGATTCAATACACAAACTACAAGTGGCAGGACAAGAAAGAAAAAACGTCTGCGCCGATGGAAAATACCTTTCTCAGCTTCACGGCATCTTTTATTCTTGTTTTGTCATCATGATACTGCAAAAACACCCGCCCGAAAAAGAAATATCGAATCAAACCTCAATAGAAAAGCATTCCATCAATATGATAGTAGATGTGAACAATAAGTAGCATATTGCTTCTTAACAGTTATCAACAAGCCCACTTGGAAAGACTTAAATTAAAATAACGACATAACTGAATTTGTTATTTTTTCATTGACACCACAAAAGCATATCATTATATTTAGGCATGTGATCGCAGAAAATATAGATAGAAATGGAAATCAGAGAGATTCAAGCAGAAAACACGTACTCTTTATTGACAGAAAAAAAAGCACTGAAACGCTTCTACTTTACAAGATAAGAACCAGTGAATTAAGATGAATGACAATAATGTACAATAACTCCCTTCAAAGTATTTGGACCCACCCTTTTAAGTTCACTCTGAGACTAAACACTCACAATATTTGGCTACCTACCTTACTGGTTAGGTTACCACTATTACCCATTCCCTTTTTCTTGTTTTTTTTGGATAAGAAACGTATTGCCCAATCCTCTATATATATATATATATATAAATTTAATTTTTTTTTTTTTGAAATCGAAAAATCGAAAAATCGAAACTTTGCTCCACTGTACCCAGGGTAACAACGCCCGTCCCTAGGCCAGGCATCGAGAGACATCGAATAAATAGAGACACGGGAGGTGTCTACAAATTAATGTCACAGATAGCTCTCGAACTGGAGACCTTGAGGGAGCACACCTTCAAAACCCAAGTCTTCAACCACTGCCTCCTCCTATATTTAATAAATACTAGTAGTAGTTTTAAATTTTATAATCATAAGAAAACAAAAAAAAACAACAAAACAGCCAACAACCAACAAACCATCTTGCTACTTACAATATTATCCCTCTATGTTCCTATCACAATCCTCTTAACCAAATCAACACAGGCATTAAAAAATCATAACATTTTATTGAGAATGTCTGTCAAGTACTAAAGAAGAGATCAAGAGATATAGCTGCTTAACTTGTTGGTTGACCTCGTCAGCAACATCTTCAAACAAATCTTTTGGAGTTGAGCCTGAGGTATTTGCAGCAACTGCCAAATATGCAGGCAACTCTTTAACCTGAGAAGACGAGCATATCTTCAGCATATAGAATCAAGATATACTAAATCTACTTAATCACAATTAAAAAAATATAATAAAAAAGGGCAAATTATATTTTAGTCCTTGTGGTTTCATGAAAATTAGAGTTTAGTCCCTATGGTTTGAAAATCTATAATTTAGTCCCTATGGTTTGGAGAAATATAAAATTTAGTCCCTATGGATTGAAGAAATAGAATTTAATCCCTATAATTTTATAAAACCTAAAAAATAATCCAGGTTATTTGTAAATCGTAGGCAAATTAAGTACAGAAATGTGATGTATTAATTATGTTTTTTTTTCCAATCAATCACTTATCTCACACTCTCATCATTGAACACAAAAATAACTAATTTCTATGTATTTTATTCACCAACAATTATGAACAAAGGACTAATTTTTAGATTTTATCAAACCTAGTGGACTAAATTCTAATTTTTCCAACTATAGGGACTAAATTGTAGATATTTTCCAAACCATAGGGACTAAAGACTAGATTTTTAAACCATAGGGACTAAAGATTAGATTTTTAAACCATATGAACTAAATTTCAGCTTTCATCAAACTATAGGGACTAAATTTATAATTTACCCATAAAAAAATGTCAAGTGCCAACCTTCATGCAGTAATCGCGCCAATGAATTTTAGGTGTAAGAATCCCTGCAGCAATGTGTTCTTCCATCATCTTGCGGAACTCGTCTCGGTTTTTACGTTCTGCTTTTCTCAGTTCTTCCTATTGTGCAAAAAAATTCAGAAAAGGATGCTATTTGAAGAAGGAAAAGAATTAACAAGAAAGCAAACAGTAGTACCTTCTGTATTTTTCGCTGCTCCTCCTCTTCTTTCTCTAAATCCCGTAGATATTCCTGTAATATACTTTCATAAGAGTTCTGCTCAGAATATAAAGAGGAAAAGTACAAATATAATGTTTTTGAGCCCCCTCTTTAGGCCACGGCAACCCTCCTCCCCAAGGCCTTTAGGTTGTTCCTCCTTTTTTTCATTCTTTTTTTTTTCTGAAAAGATAACCTAACATTTCATTGATATGTGAAATAGGGATCCTTTTCCCATTCATATAATGAATCTGTTTATTAGAAAAACAAACACACACACAATTGTAATTTGTATAATTTTTTTTTTTTAAAAAAGGCAACAAACTTTTCATTAAGAATGTGAAAGAGGCAGAGCTCAAGAATACAAACCCGAAAAAGGGCCAACAATAGAAAAAAAAAAGAAACAAAAAAAAACAGGTAAAAAGAACTAGGCTACATCCAAGCATGAAAGGAAGAAAATAAATCAGAATAACAAGACAAAACATATAGGAACCAACAAGGAAAGTGTTACACAAAAGCTTCCAATTTGAAATGATATTCCGAAAGAGAGTAGGATTTGAAGGATTTGTAATTTGTATAATTATTAGAATGCAAAAGATTACCTGGAAAATTTCCAAGCGGTCAATTTTATCAAGGCGTGAACATCTTTCATCAACCTCTAAGCGGTCTTGAACTTTACGCCACTGGCTGTTAGCCTTGAAGAAATACCATCACATAACACTTCAATTGAGTTTGTAGAACAAAGTAGAACAATAATAAACGATAAATTGTAGAGAATTGGGAAAAAAAAGCCTAAAACAAGAACCTTGATAAAGTCACAAGATTCCAAAAACATTCTGTAATCCAGAATGTTCCGACTACGCTCCTCCTGTGCTTTTGCACGCTCCTAAACAACACAATCATCATATTAATGAAAAGGAAAAATTGTTGATAAGAAAATAAATATTCCTGACACAGCTTTCTTTTGTCAACACTCAACACAACAGAGAAATTAGGTTTGTTGAAAGAATAAAATCCTGTGGAGAAAAGAGAAAAGGAAGAATAGATAGGTTGGCTATATGTTCAAAACATGCTGGCATGCATGTCAAAGACTCAAACATTTTTCTTTATCAACTAAGCTGTAGGAAAAGAGGCTCCTAGCTCATGGTAGCTTATCTCGCCTTTAAAAGCATTCAAAAGTTAATTTGAAAATCCAATCACCATTTCGGAATTAGTATTATTCAAAACTTTTATATTACAGCTACATGCCGTGCAAATTGACAAAATTAATCCATTTCTATGTTTTCAACAATTTATTTAACAAAAAAAGAAAACCATGCCTCCATAGAGAAATTAAGCAAAATCCAATGGGCATACGAAAAACACCCACAACAAACGTGGCCAAAATAAAATAGAGGAAAAACCGACCTAGTAGACTGATAAAGTGAAAAATGAAGGTGGTGAAGGAAGAGGAAAACTTGTGGACTTATCCATCAAAGCAAATGTGTGGTAGACATAGAAAGGAAGAAAGTGAGAGCCATACAGATTCTTACCTTATTCTTGAGCTCCTCCAAGAAGCTATCAAAGAGCTCGCGTCGGTCCCTATCTCTTTCAACTGCTAGTAAGCGTTTATCATTTTCAAATATCGACTCAGCTTTGCTGTTCATTAAAATTTTCATGAGACAACACAAATCACAAAGAAAACAAGCGACTAGTGATAACAAAGGTGAAAATGGAAAATGTTAGAAGAACGACCCCCATCTCATAGATGAAGTCAGCTCTGTTGACTCCTGCACAAAATCAGGCACGGGTAAAAGATAAGAAAATTGGGCGTGAATACTGAATAGGATCAAACAAACTTTGAGAGAAGAAGCATACTTCTAGCATCTTTCTGAATTCTTCCCGTGATTTTTTCTGTTTGATCCTTCTGTCCTCCGCTTCCTGTTTTTTTCTTTGACCAAGGAACTGTGAGAGACAAACAAACGATTACTTGAACCATTACTACTAGTATAAGGAAGCTTAGTTCAGAATACTGACTAATTAAGTAAACACGACCTAGGAACAACAAGGGACTAAAATAAAATAATCCACCCATGTCATACCTCATTGAAAACCTGTTTCCGTTCTCCAAGTGTTTTCAGAGCACCATACCTCTTGTCATTAATTATAATTCTCATGGCCTGATATATTAAAAATACAAATTATAGATAGTGACATCAATATAAGATGAAAACTTTGAAACATTTAGTTTAATTACCCGATCCCAAGTCCAGTCAGAACCAACATTGGCAGACTCCAGAAGAGCTTTAAATGCATTTTTTGCTTCCTACATAAAGGCTCAATGACAATAAAAATATAAATCTCGTCTGAAAGAGGAAAAAAAACAGTATAGGTAAGAAGAATCCATACTTGCTTATTCGGATAAGCCGAAGTTTCCTGATCAATAGCTCTCTCTTCCAATGTAAATACAACTTTCTCCTCCAAGATATCTTTCTTTGATTCCTTATCAATGATACAGAATAATTAATAATGGGTGGAAAAAGTAATAACTCCTATCATAATAAAATATACACACATATACATTTTATATATATACATGAAATGCTACCTCAAGATCTTGGGCAGAAACTCCATCTGTCAAATTATCAGTATCCTGAGCAGAAGATTGGTTCAAATCATTCCTGCATATATAATTTATAATTTTATACACTAATAAACCTTAGCTTGCATATAAAGTTAAAATAATAATAGTAATAAATCAAAAGAAAAGCCCAATCAAGTTAAGATGGCATACTTTACTGTTTCTATCTTTTGTTTTCATAATTTCCATATTGTCTTTAAGGTATTCTCAAGTATTTGAAGTTGGATTCTTTCATGATTCCTGTTTTTTATTCAACTACGTTTGGGGATGAGAAATTCGAACTTGTAGCCTCTTGGTTACTAGGTTATACAAAGTGTCACTAGAGCTATGCTTTAGTTCGCTTGATGCTTTATCTTTCAAACTAAAAAAACAAGGATCGAGTAACAAATACTTTTTTTTAGAAAGTATAGCATTTAAGACACTCATTAACCGTAGGTCTCTCTAACTTGAGTTTCTAATCCTTTGGCTTTTCGTAAGTTTCCTTTCCGTTCTTTAATGCATGAACATGTTTTTTCCAAAGACAACAAACAAAGGTAAAAAGTCAAAATTGAACAATTCTTGGTTCTTATGTTTGACTCTCGAGATTCCTCTATTATTTCCAATTGTATTCACCAACTTTTAGCTTCAACTGAACCCTTAGGTTTCGTTGGATGTATCTTCTGTTGATATATGGATATGGTGTTATTAATCCCTTGGTCTGATCGTTCACCCAATTTAGTTCAATTGAAAATGTTCAGTAGGTTTAGACCAATCCAGGTTGAGTAATCATGGTTCCTTGCTCTTTCCAATCGATTTTTAACTCCAGGTGTGGCCCAATTTTTGTTACATATTCTTTTAAAGCTTGGAGAAAGAATTGAAAGATTGTAGAGGTTCCAGGTGTTCTACCAAATAAGTAGCAATTGATTTATTCATTTTAAGCTGGTAGATCTATGAAATTTCTCATCTAAATGAAAGTGTGATGTGAGTGATAGCTTCTTTATGTGTATTGGTTCATTGTAATTAGTAGCTTAATGCTTGTAGATCAATGATACATTGTGTGGAAAACACATGCTTTAAGTTAAAAGTATTTATGTTTTGCTAGTTCATTATAGAGTTTAAAGTTAATCATAGTTTGTATGTGATAAGCGTGAGCTAGTGAAGGTTTAGTGACTCAATGACAATCTATTTATCATAGGAAGTGTGCAGTGTTCTGGTTTCAGTGGAAAGAAAATGGTAAGTGTAATTTACATGCTTAACTTGAGTTTTGCTATTAGTTGCATCTAGGAAAGTGTAGATTGGACATAGTTTATGAGCTCAGGTCGGAGTACTTACATTAAGCACTGACCATATAACTTACAGTTCAAGGTACTTAGTTTGAACCTGGCGAATGAGGAAGAGGCTGGTTTCTTATTTTAAACCCTAGTTGTTAAGGTAAGTGTAGGATTGTAAGCTTTACTGGAACATAAACATGGTGACGATAAGATGTAGGGTAGCTGGATAGCATTCAAACTTGACAAGTGTGAGGTCAAGAAGAGATAAGCTAGTTAAGTGGGGGAAAAGATGTGTCAAAACCTGAGTAACAGATTGCTAGAGTTTAGTCATGAGTTAGGTTGTTCATTTATGCCATAAGTTGAAGAAGAGCAGGGTGAGTACTTGAAAATGCCTGCGGGGTATCAAAGGATTGCTCCCCTATTTTATGAATGAGATGATGGGATTGCATCTACAGTTCCCTAGTGGCATTAGGTCGCTTCCTAGGATTATCATGTAGATAGCGAGGTCATTCACACCAGTGCAAAATGTAGTCACTCCCCTAATTTGGAGGTCACACATCCCAGTTAGTTGCATGCAGTTGAAGCCACAGAGGTTATGCTTCGGGTTTGCACACCATAGTTGCTATCAAAGTTCTATACTTGAGTCTCATGGGTTGCCAACAATCCTCTGGTGATGAGTCTATGCATGACAGTGGTGGTATAGTACATAAGTAAGTGGCTAGCATCTTTAATTTGTTGAGTAGTCAAAGCTAGGACTTGGTCGTTACATTCTAGTGTTTAATCTTGGTGTTCGCAGTGGCTAGGCAAGATTGATCTGACCTTAGTTCCAGGAGGTAATGTGATCTCCATTTGAGTTCGATTCAAGTAGCAAATTCGTTAGTTACACTTACAGCTTCATTAGTGAGCTTTATTAGTGAGTACAAACGAGGGATTCCATCACTAGGAAGTTACTTACATTGTATTTAATACTCATCATTTTGTTATGTTGTCTTCTTTTGCAGGTTGGACGCAGTTCAAGGTGATGGGACCTGCTTGAGTTCATTGGGCTATGCAAGGCGGTGTTTGGACCAGAGTCTTAATTATGGGGCCCAAGTCATATTTTCATCCATAGATATTTGTGTCTTAAAAATCTCAAGGCTTTATTTTAACAGCTAGGACCGCAGTTTTCTTTACATTTTTAAATAAGTTGGTTGTAGTGTGGGTTATGATTTCAGGTCATTCATTCCTCCCCTTGCTTAAAGTTAATTCAACATGTGTTCTTTGTCATGAATGGTCTCCTGGTTGTTAATAAAGATGACAAATCTGCCCAAATCTCAACATCGATATGATGTTGTCCACTATTGACATACACCCTCATGACTTTTTTTTTTTTTGAAACCGGGAAATCGAAGCTTCGCTCCACTATACTCGGGGTAACCACGCCCGTCCCTAGGCCAGGCACCAGGAGACATCGAAGGAATGGAGACATGGGAGGTGTCTACAAATTAATGTCACAGATAGGTCTCGAACCTGAGACCTTGAGAGAGCACCCCTTCAAAGCTCAAGCCTTCAACCAACTGCGCCACCCCTTGGGGACCATACACCCTCATGACTTTGTTTTTTGTTTTTCCAAAAAGATCTCATATCCATAGAGATAGTTGTCATCACTTATATATCAATGATCTACTCTTTCTCTAACCAATGTGGGACAACTTTGTTTGTATCCAAACAATTCTCCCCTTGACAAAGTTCCACCGAACCTCTATGTGGGTTTGTTTTCTACATTCGACACTAGAGAATTATATCCTCCCTTCGAACAAAAATCGAGCTTCCCCTCAATTAGTCAATCTGTCTAGACAGATCCAAACCAACTCCTCTTCTCTCAAGAGTACACTACTAGTCTGGTAAAGTTACCACAATTTTTTGTCTCCGGGCTCCGAAAGTCTTTGACCTACACCAGGGGCATTCTATCGAAATGGTTATGTTTAGGACATGACTCCGATACCAATTGATAAAAATGACAACTCTACCTAAATCTCTACATTAATAAGAGATTGTCCACCTTAGGCATACACCCCCGTGGCTTTATATTTTTTTGTTTCACCCAAAAGACCCATATCAATGGAGATGGTTGTCATTACTTATGTACTCATCATCTTCCTCCCTTCTGACCAATGTGGGACAACTTTGTATCTCAACCGTTGTAACATTTAATTCCATGATTTATTCATCTTTTTGTGCATCCTACTACTATAAAGAAATGCATGCTTCCTACTGTTTTCTTCAAGAGAGAATATAAAATGAGATTACAGGTTAGTAGAGCTGGACTTTAGTAACAGTGAAAGATGTGTTCACCAAATAAAAATACTTTTCAAAACTTTCAAGGTGTTTGGTTAACTAAACGTGTTAGTTGATATAATTAAACTTACACAAACCCATTAGTTTATGTTTTTGGGTTGATGGGTGGTTTAATATAATTCAACAAGGTATCAAAACATGAGGTAATGAGTTCGAGTCATTGCCAAGTCGTTTCCTCTCTAGTTAAAATTGAATTCTACTTGTACGATATTTGTCAAGTTCTAAGTCCACAAGTGAAGAGAAGGGTAAGTTGATATAGTTAAACTTAAGTTCTTTGGTTGATTCGTGATTTAACATAATTCAACAAAAAGTACTATAAAATGTCGATAAGAAAATTCTTCAACCGGAGACATTACCCTCAAAAGTCACCCCAAACTCACCCTACATACCAACAAAATAGAGCGCTTAGGGAGATAATTACCAATACCTGGGTTCTTCAGAAGCATCATCCACAACACCAGCAGTATTGTCATTCTCTAAGATAGAACTAGAAGGAACAATATTGACGGGTGACTGAACTCCATTTGTTTCTACACTTGAAACAGCAGCAGGAGAGGCATCCTTGTCAGGTTGTAAATCACCAGCTACTACTGACAATGTGCTAGATGTTAGCACTTTGGTAGTAGATGTATAAGCAGAAGTAGATGGTGCTTCCAGGGAAGAACCAGAAGGAAATTCAAGAGGAACAGATTCCTTCCCAGTTTCTAGAGTAGATGCCTTCTCTACTCTCTCTCGAGCCAACTTTTCGTATTCAATGCACCAAAATGAATTACAAGAAATTAATTAAAACGAAAGATAAAAAAGGTTGAAAAGTACTGACACTATAAAAAGGAGTTAAACTAACCTTCAATTCTTCAGGAATCACCCACTTAGATTCCTTGGTGGCCTTGTTATAATAATATCTGTACCACATCCATATATTGTATAGGGTTAATTAGTAGATAATGCATTCAAGAAGCAAGAAACTTGCAGTGAACTAAATTTGTCGGATATGTCTGAAGGGGCAGTCAATTAATTGCTTACTTCCGTCCTTCAGGACTTATGAACTCCTTCCAGTTGGTTGATGTGTCTGCTCTCTGTCACAAAAAAGAGAACTTAACAAGTGAAAACTCTAGTAAACAATAATTTATAGGTATATTGATATGTGAATATGTAATTTTGTCAGTGTAGGTCAAGATATTCACCCACATAAGAACAGTTTAGAAAGAAAGTAGCACTTAAATTATCGCCGTAAAAAATGAATGAGATTCAGCAAAAGAAAGTCAGGTTAATAGAGGCCAAAAATATAACAAGCCCAAACAAACATCTTCTTTCATCACTAGATTTATCGTAAAAAAATTTAAATTCTAACAACCCAAATCTGCCAAATAAATCTTAACAGTTTCAACAGAGAACTTCTTGTGTTCCCTCAAATTCTACCTACAATGTAACTTGAATAAAGCATCGTAGCAGTTATGCAGGAAACAGAAATGCAACTGAAATTATCTAAGAAGCAAAGAGTGAGAAAGAAGGTGAGTGTTTTTTTCAACAACATTAAAGAGGTGTTTGGCCTCCCATGGAACTTTGACAAACAATACAGCATCTGGAGCGCACAAAACAAAACCGCAGTAAATTTTTAAGTTTGTATGCGACATGTGAAGAATGTCCCGAAAATTTGGAGCATGTTTTGTGGTGGACACCAATTTGAAGGCTTTTGGTGTTTAAACCACTCATAACAAAAGGTCCAGGGGTATGATGGAGCGGACCTCTAAGCAGTATGACAAAGAGTCCATAACCCTTTCAAGATAGAGGAATGGCTCTTTAACATGCCGTTTCTTGTAGTCTCATTTATCAAGCAATTTGCTCTAGGGAACCTCAAAAGACTAGATATGTTACTTATTATCTTGATGTTCTTCGTAACTATCGAAATTACTATTTTTTATTCAAATGGTGACTCTTGTTTAAGCGTCTAAGCAATTAGTTCTTTTTTGGTTTTGTCTTTCCAGGAGAGGGTTTGCTCTTCTGGGTTGCCCATTAGCTTAGACTTTTTAGTTTTTGATGTTTCTGAGTAGTTCCCAAGTCTTTCTATTGGAATTTTTGGATTTTCCTTTTCTTTTCTTTTTTATAAACGAGAAGTCAGAGCCTTTTTTCCCCCTACCAAGGGCTACCCTACCCGCGCCAATACTGGACTCAGAAGACATTGAGGGTTTTGATTCTTAAGGCTCACCTAACGGCTCGAACATGGTACCTCTAAGTAGTATGACAGAGTCCACAAACCTCTACCAATGAGGTCGCCCCATTGACTCTTTATTTTTCTCTGCTTTTAGCTTTCATTAATTTAACGAGAAGTTATTTCTTCTTCAAAAAATAATTATCTAGATCTAATAACAGACCCTACAAATAAAAAATAATAACAATAACACTGTTGAAAAAACATTCAACAGGGAATATGAACAAGGCTATCAAACTAGATACTACATATCAAAGAAATAACACAAATAACAGAAAATTACTGACATTCAAGAAAGATAGGGAGAGCAAGCAGCAAACACTGACAGCTAATCCTACCTCTCAACAGAGTAGCACAGCATGTACCTGTAAGCATCTTTAAAGCTACTGAAGTTACACAACTCATTTACAGAAAGTAGCACGAATATAAGCAGCAACAAAATGAAAACTTAAACAGCGAAGGTCGTTACAACATAAGACTTTTTTATTATATTCATGAGAGTTTGGGCTAGTTTACTCGCATCTCTATTTCTTATGGGATAAGACAATTGCTTGACCTTATTATATTTGGTTGTCAAGAAAAACATAGGAAATTAATTCCTAGGTAAATGGTCATCATAGATTGAACTCATAACCTATTACATCTCCAAGGCCCTCTTGACCACCAGATGAACCCATAATGATTGGTTGTAACAACATATGACATGATAGTGTATCTCAAGAATTCAAAAAATAAAGGGACCGTCTTAATAAATTTTGAAAGAGGACCAGACAAACACCAGTACAAACTATTAGTAAGAGAGTGGTGTCAACTGTCAGTTATTAAGCCAGTCCCTTTCAAAAGTTATCATGCCACTCTTAGACAACTAATTAACAATCTTATTCAAATTACTAACAATGAGAAAGAAGGCAGAATTTTATGAAGTTTTTTCTCTTAATACAGACTGAATTTCTTAGAAGACAGCTTTCATGTTCCTCACATGCAAAAGAAGTAGAATAAACCCGTATTTACTAGGAAAAAAAACAACAATAAGTTAGTTATGTTTAGAATTTTCATTTGACAATGAGCCAATCAATTTTTTAATGAACTATTTACAATATCAAAAAATAGTACAAACATTTACAAATCAAAATACAAATGAAAGAAGATAAAAAAGATAAAAGAACAATGTTCAACAAAAAAAAAAAAATTCAATTAACTAGTACCATGATTGAAAATTGAATAACATGCCTGGAGAAAGAATCAAACAATTTTAGAATAAATCTTATCATGTGTAAGAAAATTTCAACATCCAGAAAATCAAAGGCTAATACTGTCGTGGCACTATGAAAGATAGCAAAGTTTGTCGGCTAACTCACCTCTATAGGAGTCATCAATTCAAAAGGCTTCACCCAGCTAGATATTTTGGTGTTCTTGTTGTAATAATATCTAAACAATAAAAAAGAATATCATAATTATAAAAATGACAAATGGAACAGTAAACAACGACAAGTAAACTATCATCCATCATCTTGTGCAAAAAAGCCAGTTAGAGAGCCTAGCTATCAATTATATACATACAGAACACTCTCATGATGTAAAAAATTTTAAATTCTTTTTTTTTTAAATAGATGGCCCGTGAACTTAAAGCTTACTCTCCTCTAAACCTGGGGGCATCACCAGCCTGTCCCTAGCTGCAGCAATGGGATTCATCAGAGGAATGGAGACACATGAGATGTCTACAAATTAATGCCAAAGGATTAAAATTGAGAGTTCTTTCTCCTCCCGTTCAAGGAAAACCCTAGTTGCTTGCCTCCTCTTTTCTCGTTGGTATCCAACCCCATCTACCTCCATCATTATCATCTATTTCAAGTTACTTTGGCTCTGAATTGCTATTACATGTTTCTTCATTTAAAATAGTTGTTTAAATTCTATTTAAATATTAAAAAAATGGATAGGACTCAAAAAAACCATTTCAATGAAAGAGTTACAAGGGGGAGGAGGCCATCAAAGGGCAGCTACAAGTATATAGAAGAGAAGAGAGGTTGGAAGAGGAAGAAAAGCAATGTCTATCCCTCTTTTATAAGTGAATAAAGAACTCGGACTAATCCCACCACAGAAATCTTCATCCTAAAGTTCGGAGGACTCGATGGAGTTGTTGCAAGAGGCAAAGCTTCTAGGGGATTACAAAAGGGCTTATCAATTGGCCATCGGAATTGGGATGCTATAATGATAGAGGCGGATAAGTTTACACCAAGATATCATTAACAAAATGCAATTGTCAAAAACAAGTTGATGAAGAAGTGCAGGTTCCTCTCATTCCAAATACTCCAGCAATATGCCCCAAGAAGAATCTCCCATATGGTGCAAGCATTTCATCTCCATCATTCTAAAAGTTTTTTTTATCCCGGGGCACTCTTTCTAAATCTATCAAGGGCTCTCCTCTTTTTTATTTTATTTTGCTTTGCCTGGGCTCTTATAACCCATTTTTTCTTTTCTGGTTTTCCTCTTCTTTTTTCAAAAAAGGGACAAATTTTTTCATTAAGAAAATCAAAAGAGCAAAAGCTCTAAGATACAAAGCCCAAGAAGGGGAAAAGAAAAGGAAAGGAAAAAAGAAAATAAAAAATACAACATAAATACAGTAGTAGATACAAAAGAGATATATTAAAGAAAAGCTTCCCATTTAAAAGTTTGTATTTTGGAGCTATGGACTCATTTCATTTATCAATGAAAAATGTTGTTTCTTATCGAAACAAAATCACAGCAAGTGTACAAGTGGACTTAGCGGTTTTATTTACGACTTGAGCATGACACACAGGCAATAATATACGATTATGAGTAACCAAAAATAGAACAGAAGGATATCTTTTTGCTGGGAAATACCTTCTACCATCAGCAGATGTATGTTCTATCCATTCTGATGAGGATGCACTAGAAGGCATTGGCTGCACATTGGCTACCTGAAATTAACAGAAAGGAAAATGCTAAGTAAATTAACAAAGCTGATCTAAGACGATAGCAGGGAGAGAAAAAAGGGAATGAAAAGTGATGCATACTGAAGTTAAAGAGGAGGTAGCATAAGGCTGTTCTCTTGTGTGATTCAGAGGTGTGACTGAAACTGAATTGGCCAGCTGGCCTCCAGAAGATACAATTGGTACATAAGATTGGGGTAGAGGATGAATGATAGTGGTATTGTAATTTTGAGGTGGTCCATACTGAATAAAAAAAATTCCAAATGAGTCAAAGGCTAAAAAAGAAGATATCAAATCAATGAATGTATTGTTGATGGGGATTTAACAAAATTATTGAAAAATGTCAGTGTTTCTTAAAAACTTGGATAAACTTTTTCTGGAATGCAACACAATTGAATCTTATAGCCAAATGTTCATGTTTATCACTAAGCACATTTTCTTCGTGTACTACATAGAACAACAAATTGGTCTCCAATAATTGATGACACTTACGTTGTATGATGCAGTTAAAGATGTTCCAGTGACACCTGGACCAGGCATGCCAATAGAAACAGGTTGAGTGAGAGGCAGTGCTTGGTGCAATTCAGGTGTAAATTGCCTATTTGGTAATGTTCCGTGAACTGGCTCGCAAGGTCTTGGAGGTAAGTGAGCCACAGGCTGAGAAAATTGAGATTGCTGAGCTTGAGGAGGGAGCATTCCTACGTTCATCAAGGGAACACCTTGACCAAGGGGCTGAAAATGTGGAGAAGGCAAAGGAACAAACTGCTGCGAGTGAGGTGCTGGGATTGCAGGTCGAAATTGCTGAAATAAATAATTCAAGTTACTCTAATAACTCAAGATTTGATGTCTTAATGTATCAAGATATAAAAGACCCACTCATAAGCAACTTACTACCTGAGTAGACATTGTTGGAACAAAGGTTCTAGCTTGATCCATAGTGCTAACAACAGGAGGCCGCAGGGGCTTCGAAAGTAGAAAATATGTAATTATAAATTAGAATTTGACACAAAATGCAAAATATCCAGTTACAATATTGATTAAACAAAAATTAACTTTATTGCGAAGTGAACATGGAATTTGAAGAAACTTTACCGGTAAACCTGAATACTGAGGATTATTGGCCATTCTCACAGTGATGCAAGGTCTCCAAAAGAACTGCAAAACCAATGATGAATTTTTTTCAAAACTAAGCCAAAAAAACAAAGACCATAGCAGACAAGGGAGGCTCTAAAATTAAACTATAAGATGCTTCAAATCTCCATCTATTAAGAATCATAAACAGACACAGACTAGTATCATTACAAAGAAAAAATGAAGGGCACAAAAGAAAAAAAACAAAGCAAGGCATGAACTACATCAATCTCAAAAACTCATCACAGAATCCCTCTTCTGAAAAATCTTCCCAAGTATATCATAAGACAGGCATGAACTACTCTAATGTCTTATCAAAGAACATAATTGTTTTTAACAAAAAGCAGGTAAATGAATTTCTTTAAACATATCATGATAACTCTCTTACAAACCAAGGAAACCGGTGAAAACCTTCACCATATCTTTTTTTACATAAATATTGTAAATAAACAATTAAAAAATCCAAAGAAAAAAAAAATGGAAGCAGATCCGAAAACACCAATTCCCAAAGTAGGCTTCAAAGAAATTTATCCCAATTAGAAACAATTAAAAAAGAAATACAAAGAACGTTGAAGAGAAACAAATTTTAGCTAACTCAAATACTTTACACCAATCTTCTGTTTGCCTAATCAGTATATTGTCGTTCCTTACCCACCAGATAAACAAAAAATGATTTCACACCAGAATTATGCTTCTTTGCTTTTCTCTTGAACGGACGAAACCAAATTATGTGAAACACTACAAATTTCATCGGATGGAAACATGAGGTATCTACAAATTAATGTCATTGGTGGGTTTCGAACCTGGGACCTTGAGGGGGCACACACCTTCAAAGCCCAAGCTTTTGACCACCGCGCTATCCCTTGGGGACAACTTATTGAAATGTAAGGATAATGAGAAACAAATTAACCAAATATAGATAAATAGAGTCTTTAAAGTAAAATTTCCTACGTGAAATCTGAAGTCAAGCATCTTCAAACCAAAGTTTTAAGCAAAAATATAAATTGGCAGAAAAGAAGCCTCAGTCCTTTAATCACAATGTCCCCGAGTTGAATGTTCTCCAGCCCAGCAGCTTATCAATAAAATTTCATGGGTTAATCTCTTATAGGTATTAAAAACAGTGCTTACTAGTTACTGCACAACTCTCGGGGTGTTTTAAAAGGCCAAAGGCGCACAATTGGCGTTCCAAGGTGCACCATGCATAAAAAAAATAATAAAATAAATATATATATACATGTATATATACACAAAATATATATATTAATCTCTTTCAATATAGATTTTTGACACAAAAACATGAAAGTTGAAACATTACAATATTAATTCCAACCAAAGTAGTAGCGTGGACGATTAAGTTTTAATTGTTTTTTATATATAACCTTGAATTAATTGTTGATTGAATTTGAAATTTAAAGAACAAATATATAAAAATGAGTATAATGATATCACTTTACTTAGATTTAAATAAATAAAAAAGTCATTTTACGCGCATGAGGGCTAAGTGAAAGGCATGCGCCTTTGGCGGGCTTTCCTATATGCACCTCACATTTCCAAGGCAAGGCACCAACATTGAGCCTTGAGCCTAAGGCATGCTTTACAATGGTCCAAAGCACACCAAAATAAAATTTAAAAAACTACATTAATTGTTGCATTGCTATAATGAACTGCGAATCCAAGTATGACAAAATTTAGTTACGCTAGCTCTTCTTCACCTGTGCTACTCGCCCTATTCTGTTACAAGCAAGCAACATAAATACATGTTTCCTTGCAAAATTTGTATTCTCTTTTTCCTTGGGATATAGAGAACTTGCTCCTTATGTTATCCCCAACTAAATTCCAATGAGATTTTGCCAACCCTGTTAACTCACGGAAGTGCACGCATCTCAAATCTAGTTTTGAGAGAAAATGATTTGAGGTTTCATTTTTATAAGAAATCAAACTTACTTTGAGAACAAAAATTAAATAAAAAATAATACAAGAGAAAGCAACAGCCCAATAAAAGGAATCATCACAAAACCTAAGCAAACCAATCAAAACAGGAATCCAATCCAAAAGAATAAAACCTAATGGATAATAGACACGAAGCTTCATAGACTGACGCCCAAATAGCGGCATTAAATCTAGAAGAGACTAAACCTCTTCCAACGACCTCTCGACCATGCATAACAATATGGTTTAAAGTGAGTTTTCAATTAGAGATAAACCGGAACCCGAGCCCATGGAAGGCATCATCCAAGAGACATGCCAAAGTACCAACCATACCACCACCATGGAAACCTTGGCTCTTTTCTTTTAAAATCAAGAAACCTCGAAAATACGAAAAAAACAAAAAAAAAAAAAAACCTCATTCCTCCTGTACGAAACAGCTTCACTACCAGTTACACAAATGCTCCCAAAAGCACGCTCATGACTACCCAAAACTCAAAATCAACAATCAACTAACCCGGAAGGAAATAAACAAAAAAAATAAAATAAAAAAATAGAACAGGGTACAAATCAAGCCCTAATGTTTGTCGCAAGTCCACTGAACAGTAATGTAGCAGAACCACGAGAAACACAGGAGCACAGCTCAGCATAGAAGTGAAGAACAATTGAAGAATACGGATTTAACAAGCAAGATCAAAATTACCCAGTCGAGTAGAGCGGCAATGAAGAACGATAAGGCGCTGTGAATGAAGATTGAAGAAAGCGCGGGAAGAAAATAAGAGCGTCAAATCCACGGTCAGATAATTTGGAGGCAAGGCAAAGCTGGAGGAGAGTCGAGAATCTTGAAATGATGTGCTTGCCGGAGCTGCCCAACTGCTGGGCTGCTATGGAATTCGAAGCTGAAAGCACCCTATTGAAAACCTTTTTTCTATTTTAAGGAATGGGGGATGGTGTATCGAGGCTCGAATGATCTCTGTATTTTTTTTATTTTTTTTTTCATAAATTATAAATTTAATGCACGTTATTGGAAGAAAATTAAAGTTTAATCTTTATAATTAAAATTTAAACATTAGTTCAGGTGATTTATCTACAATTTAATGTTTATGATTTGAAGAATTAGAATTCAATCTCTCACATTTGATAAAAAAAAAAATAATTAATCATCTTCCTTGATAATTGTTGGGTTAATAAAATACGTAAAAGTTAGTTTTTTAGTGTTTAACTATAAAAGTGTGAGATGAATAATTGATTAGATAAAAAATACATAATTCATACATCACAACATTACGTATTTAATTTGCTTAGGATTTACAAATAACATAAACAAATTTTAAAGTTAACCATTAAAGAAAATTATATTTTTTTAAATTATAAAACTATTATATATTTTTCAAAATAATATAGTGTTTGATTTTATATTTTTCCAAATCACATCGCTAGAGTTTATATTTTAAAACCATGACAACTAAACTTAAACTTTCTCTTATTCATAATGACTAAATTTATAATTTACCATTTTGTTAAGGTGTATAATTAACCATTTTCATACTAAAACTTGTTGTTTGTATTGATCTGCATTTTAATACAATAAAAGCAAAGATAAAATGCAACCTCACTATAGGACTTATTAAAAGCGCGTTTCAATGAAGCAGGTTCGGATGGGAAGGGATGAGATGAGTTAGGATGAAAAATGAAGGGTTAAAAAGTTGGTGTTTGGATGGTGGGTTGGGATGGGATAAAAGTTGTTAGAATGGAATGTAGTTGTTTGTTTATAAAAAAATTAAGATAATTAATATAATATTTTTAATTGAATATTTCATAAATAACAATTTCAGGTTAAAAAAAAAAACAATAACACTTTCAAAGATGTCATTTATTGTTTAATTTAATAA
>JBBMEG010000022.1:14383901-14409226 GCA_037832605.1 Cyclanthera cordifolia
TTCATAAATAACAATTTCAGGTTAAAAAAAAAAACAATAACACTTTCAAAGATGTCATTTATTGTTTAATTTAATAAATTTTTTGTTATTATTTACAAAATAATATATTTAAAGTTTTTTTTTTTTGTTATTTATCAAATTTAAAATTTGTTATAAATAGTCAAAACAATTAAAAATATTGTTAAAAGACATAATATATTGATTTTTTTTTTCAAATGTATTAACTATAGTTTGAAAATTAATATGAAAATACAAAAAAAACATATTGTTTTGATTATCAACTAAAGTAAGATACTTGATGAAACAAACAACAATAAAAAATATCAAATGCATATTTATAATAATACATATATACAAATAATTACAAATATTGTTTAAATAACAATATATATTAAAAAAAAATGCATGGCAAATATTGATAGTAAAGTAAATACACATAAATAAAATATACATAATATATAAATAAATTAAATAGATAAGTTAATAAAGAATATTTTATTCACTTTAAGAGTCCATCATTCGAGTCATGGGTTGGTTAATATTTTTATTTGGGTTGGATTTAGTTTTGATTCTATACTTTTTGTTGGATTCGATTGGTTTTATGATTGATCAACCTGAACACTCGCTTACACTTAAAACATAATAACTATAATATATATTGTTTTAAACAACATACGTTAATTTTGAAATTAACGAAGTAATAAATATTAAATTGCAATGGTAAAGACCAATGCTACCAAAACATTTAATTTACTTTTTATCAACTTATCGAACTATAAAATAAATTATAATATAAAATTAAAATATATTTTAGTTTTTTTGTTTGATTAAAACGTTGGGGTGGGATATTCGAACAACAAATTGAACGAATGTTAGTACATATCTAATGTCACTTGAATTATGTGTCACAGTTGCACTTCAAATGCAGCGAAATGACAATTTTGCGGCACTTGCTCCAACCCAGCGAGCAAGTCAGCCGAACAAAAACGAAAAATGGATGGCACTACTGGTACAACTTCTATCACGGGCCTAGTAAAAAGGTTTTCGAAAAGGATAAACAAAGTTTTAGAAATGCTGCATATGAAAACAAACAATAACCCATAGTACACGACACATAATTGATATGATACATTTACCGATGAAAACTATAAGTAGTCAAATAACAAAATAACACAATGAAACATGATTGAATAGCATGACTGATACACTATGCTTACTTTGACATATATATTTTAGTCATATATATATATATATATATATTTTTTTTTGATTAATACATTTATTAAAATATTTATCTATTTATCTTTTATTACAAAAATTGATAAACTAAATAAAAAATATTATTTGTAGTATTTAAGTTCTACATGTTTCAAAACTGAACAATTTATCCTTATATTTTAACAATACTAATTTGTAGTCATGAACATAGCAAAAATGTGTTGACTAAAACCACGATTACATCAAATTTAAATATTAACGTATTCATCAAATAGTTATTTTAATTTTGATAGGAATTTAATATAAAAATATAAATAAAAAAAGTAGTCAATAAAGATATGTTAAAATTAACAGCAAGTATTATTGAAAAAAAAAACAATTTTAAAGAGAACCCAACTGAAATTAGATTCAAACTAAAAGTAATTCAAAATTTAGAACGGAAAAGTAAATCTCCCTAATTTTTTTTCAAAGTGCAATAATAAGTAGGCAAGAGAAATTGTAAAATAAAAAAAAAAGAAAAAAAAGAAAGAAAGAAAATCCAACCAAATTGTTCATCCAGTAGTTACAAGTAATCCAATCGAATCCAATCAACATCAACTCAGATGAACAAGCAAAAACTCTCGGGAGAAATTGCACAAATCTTCAAATTTAAGCTCAGCCTCACAGACTACTGTCTCATGTCCCACAAATTTCATATGAATCATCGTGTTCCCCATTCTTCTCCAAGTTTCCAGACCCATCTCCTAGAACTCCACCCGATCTCTTTATTTCCACCCGTCGCACCATGGATTTCACCATTCCAACCTCGAATTCGAACCTAACGATTTCCAACCAGTCCCTCACATGGATGCTCTATCAGTCGCTTCAAATCTATGGATCCCCCGTCACAACGAAAAGCCCTATCGAAGCCGCACAATCGCCAAGTCGTTTAGTAAGTTCCCGCTAGGGTATAAAACCGAGGGCTATTTCCTCACAATTTCCGGTCCGATTATAAGAAATCGCTTAAGATTCTCCGCCAGTGACGATTTGGAAAGCGAGCCGTCGTCGTCTTCGGTTGCGGTGGTGTCCGATGAGCGTGATGGCGGAAATGAAAGCGATTCGGCGGAGTCGTCCGCCAGAGAAGTTGAGATTGAAGAGAGGGAGAAACAACAGGAGATGGATTGGAAGACGGATGAAGATTTCAAGAAATTCATGGGAAATCCTTCGATCGAAGCTGCTATTAAGCTGGAGAAGAAGAGAGCGGATCGGAAGCTGAAGGAGCTTGATCGCGAAGGTGCTGATAATCCGATTTTGGGATTGTTCACTACAATTGCTCGCCAAAATTTGGCCAAAGAGAAAGAGAGATTAGAGAAGGCTGAGGAGACTTTCAAGGCTCTTGATCTCAACAAGGTATTATCACGTTTAAATTGTTCCATTTTAATCATAGTACTTTCGAAAAGCTTACAATTGATCTTATTATCACAATCGGGTTAATAATTTAATTCAAACATAAACTTGGTGTGAGCTTTTCTAAAATCTATAGAAAAGGTTGTATTTTATTTTTAAGTAAAAAAATCAACATAAACTTAAAATATATTGAATTTTATTGACGAAAATAGAACAGACCTCAAAATGAGGCGAGGTTCCTTTGTTTTTGAAATTTAAGCATACCACTTTACTCCAAAATTTTCACTACTTGATATCTATGAAAACCCAAAATTTGAAAGCTTAACAATTTGATTTTTTTCGTTTTTTGTTTTTGAAATGTAATCTTTGTATTCAGTCAATTTTTTTTGCGTATGCTTCAACTTCTCTTTTAAATATGTAGGTTAATTCTAACAAAATTTCATAAATCAAAACAAGTATTTTTGAAACTATTTTTTTTTTGTTAACTTACCAATTTTGGCTTGATTTTTAAAAACACAAGTAATATATAGATACCAAACAATTGAGAACTAAGTGTTGGAATAATAAAAGTAAGTTTAAATTTTAAAAATAAAAATGAAAAACTAAAAGATATTCAAACTGGCCTATAAAAATAGTTTTGAAATATTTTTTTTTGAATTCACATATTTTTTTTAAGGGAGAATTTGAGTAAAAACAATATTAAGTTTCATAAATAAAACACAAAAAGTCAAATGGTTATAAAAAAGCTTAAAATTTTCTCAATGCAATTGAAAATAGAAAATAAAATAAAAATGAATAAAAGAGAGAGAAAAACAGAGCCGCTTGATTATGAACTATGGATATTAACGAATTTTGTTGATTTGGCAGCTAAAAACTTGCTTTGGATTCAACACATTCTTTGCAACCGATGTACGTAGATTTGGAGATGGAGGTATTTTTATCGGGAACTTGAGGAAACCCATTGAAGAGGCGATTCCCCAGTTGGAGAAAAAGCTGTCCGAGGCAGCAGGAAGGGAGGTAGTCCTATGGTTCATGGAAGAAAAAACTAGTGACGTCACTAAACAGGTAGAGTCCAACACTACAACAGCATAGTTTGATCAAAATGGAGTTTTGATATTTCTATAAATTTATTCGCATCACATATATGAGAGGCGACATTGCAACTATATCACAAGCTTATAAACCACCGTGGATTGACCTAGTGATCAATAAGAAGTTAAGAACCATGTAAATAATAAACAACTTAGAGGAAATGAGTTCTAGCTATGTTGGTTTCTTAACTAGGATTTTATAATAGTAGGATCAAGTGATTTTTCTTCGAAAGTAGTTGAGATGCACATGAGTTAACTATGACATTCATACACGCATAAAGATTTTATGAGACTTAAGATACTTTTATGTTTTATTTTGATAATTGAAAATCTGAGGTTTGACCCACTACATACTTGGGAACATTTGTGCTCATCCTTAAACTTGAACTCAGGAGACAACAAATTTACAATTAAATTTACTGGTCGATTTCAAACCTGAAACTTCCAATGAGTCATAATTTTAGGCCTCAAGCCTCTACCAACGCCACCCCACTCCTTCGGGACACCTTTTTTGTATTTATTAATTTCTACAATTTTTGGAGGTTGTTTCGATATGGCCGTCTTATTTATTCAAATCTTTCACTTACATTGTTGCTGGAATATGTTATTTAGGTTTGCATGGTGCAACCCAAGGCAGAAATAGATCTTCAATTTGAGTCTACAAAGCTGAGTACTCCATTGGGGTATTTTAGTGCAATAGCTTTATGCGTAGCAACTTTTGGGACTATTGCTTTGATGAGTGGCTTCTTCCTCAAACCTGGTGCTACCTTTGATGACTACATAGCTGATGTTGTTCCCCTTTTTGGTGGCTTCATCTCTATCTTGGGAGTTTCAGAGGTATGTGAATTCTGAACGATTAACTTCAGATGGATTTCTTGGACCGTCAAATATCGTAGGGTTAGTTTGTCCTGTGAGAATAGTTTAGCCGAGCATAAGCTGGCACGGGACACTCGCACACATTAAAGAAAAAAAGTCAATTTCGATGAAATACTGGACAAAGGCAGAGTCTTCATTTTTCTTTTAACTTCCTCTGTTTCTTACTTTTACCTATAAACTTTGGAGCCTAATAATGTAGCTGTACTATTTAAGTTTATCGATTATCAGTTCCCCTTGTTTTGTGTTTGCTTTGATTTGAAATCCCATTTATCAAACATTTGCTTCTTGATTTATCTCACAATAAGGATGTGATTTGCAGATAGCAACAAGGGTAACTGCAGCTCGTTATGGCGTGAAGCTAAGCCCTTCTTTTCTTGTGCCTTCTAATTGGACAGGATGCTTAGGAGTGATGAATAACTATGAATCGCTACTTCCGAACAAGAAAGCACTTTTTGATATTCCTGTAGCACGAACAGCCACTGCATATTTAACGTCGTTGGCGCTAGCAGTGGCTGCTTTCGTGATTGATGGCGGCTTTAATGGAGGCGACAATGCATTGTAAGTTAAGCCTTACTCTGTGATAACCGAGTTTTTATTCTAACAAAAAGCTGTAGAACATAGAAGGTGTTAAACATCTGAAAATTCAAACATGAGTTTGCTGAGTGTTGCTATCCGCAAAACCGAATAAGAGCAACAAGCGATAGGAACATCAAGTAAACTCGGTTCTTGGATTGTGTTTGTATTTTAACGCTAGAAACTATGTTTGGATTGTGTTCTCTTTTTTTTTCCGGACGTTGAAATCCTTATCTAACTCGTTAATTTCTAGTGAATGTGTGGATCTTAATCCATATAACGAACCAGTGAGTGAACAAACTTCATGCAGAAAGCCTTTATCAGAATGAGTTTTGATGTATTCATATCTTGATGATTCTGTTTTCTTCGTTTGCAGGTATATCAGACCCCAATTCTTTTACAACAACCCCTTGCTTTCCTTTGTCCAGTTTGTTATAGGACCGTACTCAGATGACCTTGGCAATGTACTGCCCTACGCAGTGGAAGGTGTAGGGGTCCCTGTGGATCCCCTTGCTTTTGCTGGTCTTTTAGGTACTTCCTATCTATCTTGCCTTTTTAAAAGCTAGTGGGGCTGTTTGTGTGAAAAATAATGAGCTATTAAAAATGAGTTTTTATAATCACTTTATAAAAACTTCATCCAAATGAGATTATTTTTAATCATTCTACAATTTTGCAAACAAGCACTCCGTAGGAGTTCCTGAGGATCTCGTGGGGCTGGAAGTGTGTGTTTTGAACTTTTATGGAGTTAGTAAAAATGAGTTTTTATAATTGCTACAATTTCTCTTTCATAAGCATTCAAAATAATCTCTCGTTTCTAATCCATTCACAATTATTGAGCATCTAGGTACAAGGTGCAAAAAAAAAAAGGTGTTTTGTTTAAGCTATATGTAAGTTCATAAACTATAGATGACATAATTGGAGTTGGAATATTAAGAAAAACACTCTTAAGAACTGGTAAATGTTATTTAAAAAATTATAAAGAAAAAAACAAAAAAACTAAACACGGGAATTTTCGTATTAAAAGTTGAACTTGTTTTTGCACTTATGTAACACATTTTCGTACATGAGTCTTACCTATTTAAGGCGTTGTACTAGACCTGTGCCTTGAATATGGGACCCGGGTCATGAGCGAGTACACTGCATCTACTCTACAAGAACACATTACGAAACTCCATTACAACTCTCTTAGACTCCATGATATTTCTACAGGGATGGTAGTGACATCCTTGAATTTGTTGCCGTGTGGGAGGCTTGAAGGAGGACGCATTGCGCAAGCCATGTTCGGGAGAAGCACTGCAGCTCTACTATCGTTTGCCACGTCACTTATACTTGGTATCGGCGGATTGAGTGGGAGTGTTCTATGTTTGGCATGGGGATTGTTTGCAACTTTCTTTCGAGGCGGCGAAGAAGTCCCTGCAACAGACGAGATCACTCCCTTGGGAGAGGATCGGTATGCTTGGGGCGTTGTCCTCGGCCTCATTTGCTTCCTCACATTGTTTCCTAATGGTGGAGGCACGTTCTCGAGTTCATTCTTCAGTGCACCGTTTTTCAGGGGTGATATATGAAGTTCGTGATCTTTTTACCTACTAATGGTTAAATGTGAAAGAGCACCAAATTAACTGTAATAAGAATAGAGTGAAGGGTGTTTTTGTATATAAAAATTTATTTTTCTTGGAAAATGAAGTGTTTATCTTACTCTTATTGACTTTATTTACCCTCATTCTTCATTTAATCATACTAAATTAAACATACATATTTTCAATTCAACAATTATTAGGAGCGATTAATTACTAGGTCTTACTAGTTTTTTTAATAAAAGTTTTTGTAAACAAAAGTTATCACTTTTAATTATAGTTGTGTTTGTATTACATTTATGACAGAATCATAATTTTATTAAATTAATTGAATTTTTGTATTATATAAATTTGAATTTTATATATAATATTTTGAAATTTTAACAAAGTTATAAAAAAAACACAATTTATAATTTAACATATGATAGAGGATGGTCAACCTAAACAAATAATCCACCATTGGATGTTTAAGCTTTTAGTATAGTAAATTAAAACTAATATTAATGAAAAGCGATTCAATAATATTAATAGTTTTTTTAATACAATAAAATTTAAATGTAAATTGTGAATATTTTTTTATTTTTTTTTGTACAGAGGAGGATAATACTTTGCTTTGTTTAAAGAAATAAAGTTAAAAAAATTATAATGACCAATATTAAGTTTTTTTTTTAGTATGAAAATGAAACAAATATTAAAATTTAGAACTTAAAATTAGATTCCGTAAGTTTAGAAGTTAAGATGAAATAATGCTCATGAACTAAAATTGCTTTTTTTAAAGCTTCTACGTTAAAATGGAACAAACTTGAAAGTATAAACATTTACATATATAATTATTAATGTTGTATTGAGATAATATTAATTAATATACGCTAATTTGCTCTCAACTTGATTATATTTATAATTATTTCATAGATTTGAATAATTTTGCAAGTAAAAAAAAAAAACATAAATATCAGGAAAAGTGGTTTTGGAGTCTTGCATATATAAAGAGCAACCGGATGAAAGAACCCGCCAGATTTCCCGTTGAGCAAGAACAAGATTTGAATTCGAGAGTTTCCAGAAACAATTACTCAGAACTGAATCGGAAGAAATTGGATCAAGTAAAGAGAAAAATTAAACCATATTGGAACTGCATGCATTTAAGATCCGAAGAATTATCTCAAGAGAAGTGCATTTCTTTTGCTACTTCCTCTTCATATGAAGCGGAAGATTTTGCAGGCTCTTTGTATGGTGTTGGAAATTGGAAAAAATTCAGATGAAGTTCATGAAAGAGTTTCCTTTGGAGGATGATTCTCATCCACAATATTATAAATAGTGTTGGAGTTTAATTTTGAAAGATTAATTTGAAATTAAAATGAACTAAAACTAATTCAATAATATTAATATTTTGAACGGAAGTAGAGACAAAATTTAAAATTATTTCTAAAATTTATTGAAAAAATAATAAACTTTTAAAGAAAAAAAAAATCGAATAAGTATGAATATTTGTTATTTTAAAATTTTTGTGACTAGTCTCAAATATTTGTTAGTCTATTAAATAAATTAAACATTTGAAAGTTTAAGTACTGAAATAGAACAATCTTTACATTTATTTAAAATTAGACACTTGACAAAAGTTTGAAAGTTATGAATCAAAAGTGTATTTTAATCACCAAAGAAGTAATAGTTAAGTAACATCACTGTACACTTAAAGATCATAATATCACCGGTTCAAAACTAATCTATACCCAATTGTTACAAGTCTATTTTTAATTTATGAATTTCGAGATTTATTGATTTTGATATGGATAGCTTAAAAACTAGTTGTAGGATAAAAGTTTTATTTATTTATTTGGATTGTGACATTTATTGTATTAAAATTGTTAATATGATTTTATCCATATTAACCTCACGGAATGTTTGTTTTGAGTGTTTAACAATATTTTACTAAAAAGCTTTTATAATTATTCTTTTAAAATCTTATACAAACGAGTTATTATTACAATTTATAATTTAATCTATCGTATATATGATACATGAGGAGGATGTGAGTAACTTGAGAGAAATGATAATTTGAGTATTTGGCACATATTTATATAGTGAGAAGTTTGTACAGGTAGCTCTCCCCGGATGTAGACAAGTGTTGCTCGTTGAATATATAAACAATCCAAATCAAAAGAACCCGCCACATTTCTTATTCAGCAAGAACAAGATTTGAATTCAGAACAGAATCCAAAGAAGTTGTATCAAGGAGAGACCCAAATCGAACCATGAAACTGCGGCTAAGATCCCAAAAATCCAAAGAAACCATCAGAGTTGAAGTCTCCGATCAATGTACACTCGAGAAACTGAAACAGACGCTCCTCCAAAAACTCGCTTCTTCCTTTCCGGCTGATTCTATTCATCTCTCTCTCAACCGCAAACACGAGCTCAAAGGATCATCGCCAGCCGATTCGCTGCAATCCCTAGGTATTACTTCCGGCGATCTCGTTTTCTTTACGCTCGGTCCTTCGAAATTAGAAAGTAAGCAAATGAAGAAATTTCCGAGTACCGATTTTAAGATCGAGAAACGTAGGTTTGTGGAAACATATTGTAATAGGTCGATTTTCTTGAGGAGAGTAATGAATGAAGGATTAGATCGCAATGCTCGTAAGCTTTTGTTAATTACTGCTCACTCTGTACTTTCGGAGTCTGGATTTGTGCGGATTGATCGTATAAAAGAGCCGCAAGACTGGCGATCGACATCGTTTTCGATGTCGCTTCAGTACGCTTTACCTAAACTCCGCACCATGAAAGAAGTAGTTCTGTTGAAATTTCATAGTTTGGTACATTTTGTTATTGTTTATGGATCTGTTAGCTGCATTAGAGGATCAAATATTTACCGTGCATCATTAGATACAAGAAGATTTCCCCCAAATCTTGATTTGATAAACGATGAAAACGAAGGGAAGAAGAACACAGAAACAAAAATGTTAGAATTCTGGCAAGCAATGAAGGATTCTCTCGCATTGCCACTCTTGATTGATCTTGAAAAAGCTGGCTTGCCTCGTCCTTTTAGCTTTATGCTACTTCCAGATGATTTGAAACTGTTGATTTTGCAGTTTCTTCCTTGTGCTGAACTTGTAAGAATTCAAGGTGCGTGTACTGAATTGCGTAATTTGGCTTCCAATGATTATCTGTGGAAGATGAAGTTCATTAAAGAGTTTCCTCTGGGGGAGGATTCTGACCCAGGAAACGGGCTTTGGAAGCCAAAATTTGTTGCATATTACAGCAACAAAATGATGAGAAGTATAATAGATAGAAAAATTGGGTATAAGCGATTTTATGTGTCCGAAATTTGGCCGGGGTCCTGGGCCCGACAACCGCTCAGTCTGGACTGAGAGCAGTTAGTAGTGAATCTGAGTTCTTGAGAGATCATGTTAGAGGCCACTGAGAGGAATTGTGTTGGAAATCTTGCAAGGATGGAGATATCAGGTTAGGCCATTCATGTTTGTAAATGCAACTTGTATCTCAAAACTCTTGTTTTTGTGTAAATGATCAAATGATTTTGAGATACTGCTTTCTGAACAATTTAAGAAGCCTTAGACAATTTCCGGGTTTGATACATTCTCCCCAAAGATGGGAGGAATTGGTGGAAGGCTTTAGCTTATCATCCGCGATATTAATTTGTAGATTTTATGTAAGATTTCAAAAACTTTCATTTTAGCCGTGTTTGTTTCAAATGACTCAAGAAAAACTTTTGTTATGAACAAGCATAAAATTGTATATATGTAAACCCTTCGTATTTTATCCGCCAATTTAGCTATTAATAATATTTTAGAAACAGAAAAACTTGTCATTCTTATTAATAAAACATGTAGCACAAAATGATGTCACAAATTTTAATTTTCAACGATATTACTTGGTATATATATATGTGTGTGTGTGTGTTTTAAGATGTATTATTGCGATTGAGCACCAATTTCAAACTGAAGAAAATTCAAGAATTAAACCGAAGAAATTGAAGACTTTATGATATAAAATATATATTTTTTAAAGTGTAAGAAACAAAACTGAAGAAAATCAAAGTGAAAGAACAAGAAAAAAAAAAGTGACAACCGGATCCAACCCAAGACCCAGCCCTCCATATCTGCCCATTACCCGCGAATAACAAATTCAAATTTGAAATTTAGAAAAAGCGAAACCCTAACCATGGTTATTTCTTAACCAACCAGAGTAAGCCAACTCAGGCTTAGCTGCCGTCCAATTACCCCCAACGGTTAAAGAAAACCCACTCCGTTTTTCTTTTTTTTTTTACTATAAAGAGTCTATCCCTTGCTATCCATCGATCCATCGGAAAAGGCGTCTTCACAAACGTCGTTCTTCCTCTCGCGAGATCTATTCTCAGATCCCTTCTTGTTCTTCTTCATTTCCCTATTCTCTTAGCGAAAATGAGAGAGTGCATTTCGATCCACATCGGTCAGGCCGGAATCCAGGTCGGAAATGCCTGCTGGGAGCTGTACTGCCTCGAACACGGCATTCAGGTATATTACGCTTTTTATTCCCTGTATCTGTGTGGACTTATCTTTGTTTCTGTATCTGGCGTTGTTTTTGGTTGATTTTGTTGTCTGCATTTTGTATCTTTTTGATCTACATGGACCTGTTGGCATTTCTGGATCTGGCGTTGTTTTGTTATTTATATTCGAATATTGAGTGTTTTGCCCTTCGATCTTCGTGCACTCGCGTATTTCGGCATTTTTTTTTTTTTGTATTGATTTGTTTTAGTTTTACGTTTTTTTTTTTTTCTTTTTCTAGATTTGTGAGTTCTATCGCTTGAATCGAATGTCCATCTGTTGGATCTTCGTACTCTCGCGGTTGTCGGCTTATTTTTGTCTTGTGTTGAGTTATTTAGATTTTTCGTCTGGTTCACACATATTTGTTGATCTGTACGTTTTTATCAGGTATTAGCGAACATTTTTTTTGATATTTATGGTTAGATTTAATTGCAGTGAATGTAACCTGGAAACATTCACGGTTAGATCTAATAACAGTGAATATATGTAATCTCATATATAATAGCTTCAGATCTATGAATTATTACATGCAAAGACAGTTTTCTTGTATGGTATCGTTTTTTGAATTTTACAATATTAATTTCAGTAGTGTATCATTGAGTGTTTCCAGAATCGGTCTATTGAAGTTTGCTATTTTACTAATTGATTACCAATTAATTTCTTCATAGTATTGTTTAACCTAATTTGTTTGTAAATATGTACAGCCCGATGGCCAAATGCCAAGCGACACTACAACCGGTGGAGGTGACGATGCTTTCAACACCTTTTTCAGTGAAACTGGTGCAGGAAAGCATGTTCCCCGTGCTGTTTTCGTTGATCTTGAGCCAACTGTCATCGATGAGGTGAGGACTGGAACTTACCGCCAGCTCTTCCACCCTGAACAGCTCATTAGCGGCAAGGAAGATGCCGCCAACAATTTTGCCCGTGGTCACTACACCGGTAATTAATTTTTTCTCTACCTCGTTAAAATTAACGATCGATATATGGATTATATCTGCATTTACCGACGTTCTTTACCTTGTTTCAGTCGGAAAAGAAATTGTCGATCTCTGCTTGGACAGAATCCGAAAGCTGGCTGATAATTGCACAGGTCTTCAAGGATTCCTTGTGTTCAACGCTGTTGGTGGTGGTACTGGATCTGGTCTTGGTTCCCTCCTCTTGGAGCGTTTGTCAGTTGACTATGGAAAGAAATCCAAGCTTGGGTTCACTGTTTATCCCTCCCCACAAGTCTCAACTTCTGTTGTTGAGCCTTACAACAGTGTCCTCTCGACCCACTCCCTCTTGGAGCACACTGATGTTGCCGTGCTCCTCGACAATGAAGCCATTTACGATATCTGCAGGCGCTCCCTCGATATTGAGAGACCTAACTACTCTAACCTGAACCGTCTAGTGTCCCAGGTATCCATTTAAGCATGTTTGTACCAGAGGTTATATGATTACCATAATTATGCATGAATTTGAATTGACTTCTATGGTCTGTTGATTTCAGGTTATTTCATCTTTAACTGCTAGTTTGAGGTTTGACGGTGCTTTGAACGTGGATGTGAACGAATTCCAGACCAACTTGGTCCCCTACCCAAGGATTCACTTCATGCTTTCCTCATATGCGCCTGTGATTTCAGCTGAGAAGGCCTACCACGAGCAGCTCTCGGTTGCCGAGATCACCAACAGCGCCTTTGAGCCCTCGTCTATGATGGTCAAGTGTGATCCACGACACGGTAAGTACATGGCATGCTGCCTGATGTACCGTGGTGATGTTGTGCCAAAGGATGTGAATGCTGCTGTTGCCACCATCAAGACCAAGCGTACCATCCAGTTTGTTGACTGGTGCCCTACTGGTTTCAAGTGCGGTATCAACTACCAGCCACCTACTGTTGTCCCTGGAGGCGATCTTGCTCGTGTGCAGAGGGCTGTATGCAAGATCTCTAACTCTACCAGTGTTGCTGAGGTGTTCTCACGCATTGACCACAAGTTCGATCTCATGTATGCCAAGCGAGCCTTTGTGCACTGGTACGTTGGTGAGGGTATGGAGGAAGGCGAGTTCTCTGAGGCCCGTGAGGATCTTGCTGCCCTTGAGAAGGATTATGAAGAAGTTGGTGCCGAGTCGGCTGAGGGTGATGAAGATGAAGGCGAGGATTACTAAACAGGTCGCCAGGTCTTTTTGCCTTTTTCACTTGTTGGTTTCTGTTTGTTGTGTGTTTTCTTTTCTTTTATATGGAATGCTATTTGTTTTCAAGTCTTTTGTGAACAAACAAATTTGTGTTTTCAATCGTATTGGCGTTTAATTGCCTCCATGATGGGGTTAACGAATAAGTCTATGTTTTCAATGCTATGCTTGTTTTTTTTTTTTTTTTTTGCAGAAAAGTAAAGTAAAAAAATCAGTCTTAACCACTTATTAATTTTTTTTTTTATTAAACTATCTATTACTAATATCAATTTTTAATTGAAGTAGTTAACTATTTGATCAATACTAAACTCAATTTTGAAACAAATGATTTACTAATTATTAATTTCTTTCAACTCCTCTATTTCATTATTTTCTACCTAGAACAAACTCATACCTAGTGTTAGTAACTAAAATAATGTATGTATATCAATAATCATAGTTCAATTGATATTAGTAATTTAGTAATCATTCATTTGATTTGATGATTTGTACGTTTTATTTTAAATTCATATTCTTCTTTGTACTCGAAAGAAACAGCTTACGTGCATATTTTATTAAGGAGTAAATGCTCGGGGTACTTGTAGCAAGCAACTAAAAAATACTTCCCAAGTCATTTGTGATTAAGCTTCCTACATCATTTTAAAGTAATAAAATTAATTGAACTCTTGACTCCATCATCGCTTCCAAATGGATGTTATAATATCTTCTTGTCATTTTTTCTCCACTTACTTATCTTCTACTGGGGATTGACATTTGATACATGATTCAAATCATTAATTTTTTTTATTCGTTATTATCTTTTTTATTACCAAATGAACGCGAATAGTTAAACATAATTACTCCACTTTTATGAATTATTAAATCCTACAAATGCTTGTTCGAATGTATCATGTAAATTCGTTGAAATGCGAAAATCAAATATGAGAAAGGAAAAACCATGTGATATTTATAATCCATATATATAAAATGGAACATATTTTTTTGGATAGTTGCTTGTAAGTCCATGCATTACATGAGCACCAAGGAAAAGGTAAAAGATGTCTTCCAATTATGAGCTTTGGAAAGTTGCTATCTCTTTATACGCTAATTTATTTGCACTTCTCTCCGTTTTATCAATTATTTTCATTTTCTTTCATTCCTATTGCAGCCAAACATTTGGAGAGTTTTAAAAAGCATTAATTCAAAAGACAATATTTTATTTTTGATAGGATTAAACGACCCATAATTGAAGTAGGGTTAAGAGAAGAGACCTGCAAAAATGGGAATTTCTAAGGCAAAAGATGCCGAATGGTTAGTTCTCGAAGTGGCCTATGCAGTGCAGTCGATTTAATCCAAAACATTGTTCAGGATCATATTTATGCCATAAAATTCAATTTCCCATTGTCAAACTATAGGCCAAGGTTTCTTTATCTTACAAGGATTTGATGATGAACCTGAAGAAAGTGTGAAATTGGTCCATGTAACCTGATTTAAAAATATTTCTTTATCTTACAAAGAAAATATGAAATGTAATTTCAAAAATAAAAAAGAGGTTGGAATGTTACTGTCTGAAGACCCACAAATATACCTATAATGTATAATTCAAACAGGTTGTAGTGTTACTATCCGATTGTTGTTAAACGTAGCTTCCACGCCAAGAATGCCTCTTCATTACTTATGGTAAGTTTTTTTTTTTTTTTTTTTTCTTCTTCTTCTTCTTTCTTTCTTTCTTTCAAATTGCTATTCACGCGACAAGAAATTTCACTACAGTAGTATAGTTAGGAAACTTCGAAAAATAGTATAATGGACTGGAGGGGTTAACGATAGTTTGAAAAATTCAGTACTCGTTTGAGAATTGATATTAATATTAGTTGAAACAATTAACTAGTTGTTTGATGATTGATGTTATTAGTGGTTGAATTATAAACTACTTGTTTTGGGATTGTTGTTAATAGTGATTTAGTAATATATTTGATGTGAAATTTGATAGATCAACATGATAAAATATTTGATGAGTGATTATTTATTACTCAATATAAACGAATAATTCTGAAAGAATATTTTGGTTTACAACTCTTCCTTCACAAAAATAAACATAGCCTAAATATTGCAAGTTACATTAAAAAAAAAGAAGAAAAGAAAACGTGTGATTATATCTCCTTCTATTATATTCGGAGGTATGATATCACGTTCCAAAACTTAGATTTTAGGTACACAAATGTCTTGTACCATTGATATTAGAACAAACATATCTCAAAGTCTTAACCAATTTGACTGCTTTTGAAGACGTGATTTAATTATTGTTTTTGTTGACTTTAATTTGCATCTTAAGATGGTTTGTAAAGAGGTTTTAAAAATAGGGCGGGAAGCGTTTAGGTTTTTATTTTTTTATTTTTATTTTTTTTTTCTTTCAGAAGTGGAGCAATTGCAGGCGCTACGTGACGCAATAAAAAAGGGCCACGTGACTGACTTGCTTTTTTTTTTTTTTTTTTTTTTTACTTTTATTTATTCCAATATTAATTTTATTTATTTAAAAAAAAATCATTAATGTCACACCATATCAAAAACAAAAAACACTTTTCATAACTCTCCATAAACAATCTTTACACAAACAAAAATTAATAATACCTCTTCCTAAAAAGTATACCAAAATCTTCAAACAAACTAATTATTACTAAACACTCAACATAACTTCTCCATAAAAACTCAAACACCCCAAACGATTTAATTTTTATTTATTTTTTAATTAAATACATATATAAATTTGAGCTTTATTTGTTAATTACTTATTTTGTGAACACAATAAACTAAGTTAGATATAAATAGATACAATTCAATTGGATGTGACCCAATTACAAAACCGTAAGCTTCAAAAGTAATTGATATGACTAAAAGGATTGACGTAATGATTTCATTATATGATATTAATATAGTTTAAAACTAGCATCACGAGTTCGATCATAAGAGTTAGTATTTAACTCTTAATTTATTTGAGACCTGTAGGGTTGTCTATGTAGGTAGTGGTCATTTTTAAATTATATGTAGATTCGTTAACAAATTGTGCAGGTAAAAATGAGTTTTTAGCGAAACAATGTGATTTTTTTTTTTACGGGTGTAATAATATGATTTTAGTGATTGATTAAAAAAAAAAAGTGTATTATTTTGTTTTGAATAAGTAATTTTCACATGAACATTCACAACAATTATGTACATGGAACAACTAATATTTAGATTTTATGAAATTATAAGATTAAATTGTATTATAAACTATTTATGTCTCTTGGACTATAACTAACCAATTCGTAGTTTGTCAATGAAGGAAAGAAAGGTTAAAAAAGCGCCAAATTTCCCCATTTATGGTTCCCATCCACTTAGTCAGCTTCATCCCCACGCAAACATTCCCCTGCATACCTTCCATTTACATTACCAGAATCCTTAAACCCTTCACACTTCACTTCTCTGCCTCTACCAATCTTCCATTAACACACGTTCAAAGCTTCCGCCATGTCCCGTTCTCTACTCCGAGCTCTTCCTTTCACCTCCCTTCGCCACAAGCCTCCTCAATCATCTTCCACCGCATTTCCCATCTCCGTCTCGCCAAATCTATATCAAGAATTTACAGGCCTGTTTCATTCTTCGCTTCCACCGCTCACACGCCTTCCTCCGTCGCCACTGAAACGCTCGCTCTCAGTTCCAATTCTCAGTCGCCTCTCAAAGATTCTCTCCAGTGGATCAATCGTACTGCGTTATGTGGTGAATTTTCAGTTGACGATGTTGCTAAGCGGGTTGGGCTCTGTGGTTGTGTTGCTCTGCTTAGGGTTAATGGTGGTCTGACGTTTCTCAATCTTGGAGACCACAGTGGTATCGTTCAGGTTTGTTACTTCTGTTTGGATTTTTGGGATTAATTGAAATTGAAGAAGTTTTATTGTTGAGAGTTGCTTCTTATTGCTTAAATTAGGCGTCTACGCTCCCCAATGAATTTCCTGATGCTCATTCGGCTATTAACGACTTGAGGCTTCAGTATGTTATTGCCGTAGAAGGCATTGTACTTTCTCGGCCTGGCGATTCGGTTAATTTGAAAATGAAAACTGGCTTCATAGAGTTTTGCAAGAATTTCGAACCGTTCCCTCATTTAGCCAGGCCTTAGGTTGAAAATGTTTTTCTTCTTCCGTATGATCCTCATTTGCATATCAAAGAAATCCGTTCAAAATAAATTTCTAGGTAAGTGACCACCACCTTTTGGTTTCTTATTGATTAACAAGAGTTTTAAGTTATTAAATTTTCAAGCTTGGGCTTTAATGAATGTTGGTGCCTCCACGAAAATGCAAGACTGCTTCTAGCGTGTAGCACTTGTTGCATGGTGTTTATCTCAACTTGAAGGCAATACTTCTAAGCTTGGAGCTCTTAAATCCACATTTTTAATAGTTTAAAGGAGAGAAACTCCATAACCGTTGAAGAAGGGACGTTCAATTGTGGGATTTAGTTGACTTTGTGGTCTCTTCGTGGGTTATTATCAACTACTTCATTGTGCTGTGATAAATTTGAATTGGAGTTTGCTTTATATAAGTTCCCACGGTTGCCGTTCTTGTAACTTCTCAATTATAGGATGAAAAGTAACGTTTTTTACAAAATAAAGAGAGATAGATGGGTTGTAGGGTAATTGATGCCAATTTTGTAGTATGGGTTTCAAAGTTGAACTTATAACTTCATTATCTTAGGTCTCTTCTTTAGGACTATATAAGTTACTACTGAATCAACTATCATGCTATTTGTTAATTTTTTTGTTATATTGATAATTTCTTGATGTATTCTAGGTTGCTGTAGAGCATGTTCAAATCTTAAATTCTGTTGAATTGAACTTACCATTTTTAGTTACAATGGCTGATGGTGCAAAGGATTTTGCTAAAGAGGAAATTCATTTGAGGTAGTTGCTCGACATTTTATCACTTTGGACCGAGTTCTAATTTAAATGCGATCACTTAAACTAGGTGCACAGCCATCACGAGTTGGCCTAGTGGTCAAGAGGGTCTTTGGGGAACAAAAAAATTAAGGGTTGGATCTATGGTGACCACCTACCTAGGGATAAATTTTCTATGAGTTTTCTTTACACCGAAATGTTGAGAGTACGCAGGTTGTCTCGTGAGAATAGTTGAGATGTGCGAAAGTTGGCTCGAACACTCCTGGACAAAGAATAATAACTGTAACACCTACGCCTCTTCAATTGAATGCCTGGTTTTTGAGATTGTGAAGTTTTTATGTAAATTGTCTTTTTCTACAAAGAATTTGACATAATTGTGATTTTTCTACAAAAAATATAACATGAAAACGTAATTGTGTTGGATTCTGTTCCATTGCTTGCAGGTCTAATTCAGTTTAAATGTTTCGTGAAGACAGGAACATTTTATGCTTTACCTCAAAGTCCACAGCTGTTTAAGCAAATGTTGATGGTGTCTGGTTTTGACAAATATTATCAAATAGCCAGGTACTATCTATCATACCATTGAGCACCATTTCTATAATGTTTATCATCCTGACTAAGTGACTTGCTTCCCTGTAAGTTAATTTTATGTTTATGCATTCTCTTTCCATCCAACATAAATGGTATATATAGAAAGTTTGCATGCAGATCTATATCTAAGTTGACAAAACATTTCTTTGTTAGGAAAATTGAGATATAATTTCAATTTGTTTTAACCATTTTGAGTTGTGAGAATCAGCTGGAGGTTAAGTATGTGACAGAAGTCATATTTGCTCCTTCAATTTTATCATGGGTTATGGCTTTCTTTGTAGGTGTTTCCGAGATGAAGACCTACAAGCTGACAGACAACCTGAGTTTACACAACTTTATATGGAATTGGCATTTACAACTTTGGAATACATGCTGAAACTTAATGAAGATTTGATTAGAAAGGTAAACTCTGGTTATGGATGCTTCAAGTAAATATATAAAAAAATTTGATTATCAGAATTTTCTTGAAGATTAAGTTTCAAAATGGGTTTGTATACATAATTATAGGTTGTAGTGCAAAAAGATTTAAAAAGGAACAAAGATAATTGCTACAATTTTTTGCTGTCACCACCAATATTTTGGCACGTTCTTTTTTGTTGGCACCCATTTTACGTTGTTTGCATCGTTACCTGTTTTTGAATTTGGATAAAAAAATAAGCGTTTGAGGTCATTAAATTTATGTGATATATGTTGGAGGGATCCGGGTTTGTCACCTGCTATTAACTTTTTTGTCTGTTCTGATTGATCCTTAAAGCATTGGGAATCAGGATTCGGGTTCTTTTCATTAACTTATCAATTATGTCAATAAGAGGTAGCAACTCCACTCAAGAGTAGGACTAACCAAATGGCGTTCTAAAGGTCCAAGGCCTAAAAGTGCCACTTTTAGCTATAGGTCATCTTTTGTTCTCTGCTATTTTTTGTCTACTGATGGTAAAATAGAGGTACTTGTAGGTTTTTTGGGAAGTCAGAGGTGTTCAGCTGCCAAATCCTTTCCCGAGGCTTACCTATGCTGAAGCAATGAGTTGATATGGGTCGGATAGGCCAGATACAAGATTTGATCTTCAATTGAAAGATGTAAACTTTTCCCTTTTATACTTCTGGTTCTAATTCTGTATATCAAGTTTCCAAATGAACTTGTTTTTTTAATTATGTATTGAACTAATGACTGTGTATTCGAAGAAAGGACCTTCTTGCTGTACCTCAAAGCAGTTTCCTACTGATAAAATGTTTTTTTTTTTAAATAATTTTATTCATTGCGTAATTTTAGAGAATATTCAGTACTTTTTTCATTGTTTGTACTAATCTGGATGTGAATGGCTTCAGGTTCAATTATTTTAATTGGATTGGCCTTTTCATTATATGGTTTTCCGGATGCCATTTTTGGCATTGGGCAGATTTGATGGGAAAGTCTTTCATCATTTGACTGAACAACATTGAAGCCTAAAACCATGTATTACTAGTTAATAACTTTATATTCTTTTTTGCTTAATGACTTTCAATATGATTTACACATTTTTCTTATCCCCCCCCCCCCAAAAAAAAAAAAACAAAAAGGAAAAAGAGGATTCAAACGTTCTCATTGGTTGGAGCTCTTTTTGTAGTTGGTGTTTGGGTCTCTCTTCTCTTTTGGGCTTATTATTCTTTCATTTTTTAAATTAAATTCCGTCTTCTTTGTTTTAAAAAGTTTGAATGTTGATTGTTAAGAGATGTGTCTGAATCTCATTCTTGGGGGAAATATGAACATATTTCAGGTGGCACTGAAGGGATTCCTGTTCTAGAATCAAGTTTTGATCCTGCTTGTAGAGAGGAATTTCTGAAACGATGCTCTGCTGGACCTGGTGATCTAGTCTTGTTCACCGTGGGCCATCGGACCTCAGTTGATAAAACTCTAAATAGGCTTAGACTTTATGTAGCCCAAGACCTGGGTTTTGTTGATCACGTAAGTTAGTGACTTCTAGTTTTATTTTCAATCTTCTTTCTATTTCCACAAATTTTTTTTCTTATCTGGCTATCTAGTCTAGTCATTCGATTTTGTGGGTGACAGATTTCCCAATGTTTGTATGGAATGATCTAAAGCAACGACTTGAGGTTTGTCAAATATGCCTCTTGTGTAGCCTCTTAATTTTGCCCTAGATCTACGCAGCAGGTTAAATTTAATGTATTTGTTTTCTTTTGCAGGCCTTGCACCACCCTTTTACAGCTCCAAACCTTGAAGACGTTGATGCTCTACCCTCTGCTCGTGCTTTAGCATATGATATGGTTTACAATGGAGTAGAGGTCTCTACTATTACTCTGATAAAAAAAAAAAAAAATCAAGCTTCCATTGAAAAAGAAAAATGTAGAAGGCCATGATAAGAAAAGGAAAAACAAAACAAAGGGGGTCTGTTTAAGTTAAAAACCAACTACATGGATTGAACTTTGAATTTGAGAAATAGAGAAAAGATTAAAATACTTTATGTTGCATATTTGAAAGGGCCTGTGCCTGTACTATCTCTACTGCTTGCTCAACTCTCGAGATAAGTACTCTATTCTTGAGCTAATATTCTCTTACTTCATTTTATTTGATGCTTTAGATTGGTGGAGGGAGTTTGAGAATTCATAAACGTCAACTGCAAGAGAAGGTTTTGGAGATTGTGGGAATCTCTTCTAAACATGTAATGGGGTTAATCTACTCTTATGTTGCTTACTATATCATTTGGCGAAAGAACTTGTTTTAAAATTTGAAGTTCCTTTACTAGATTCTCTCTTCCATAAGACACTTGAAAAACCAAATCAATCTTTGACGAACCAAACCTCTAGTAGGTTCTTTTCAGGTTATACACAATCGTTCAGCTCTAACTGAACCGACTGCATTCTGTTTGATTCGGGGCTTAGCAAATATTATGTTAGAGCAAATCTGACATAATTATTTGTGTTAATTTTAATTTTATGGCTGTATATAACTATTTGTTAGTAAAAGTTGCACGTCTATTTTTTAAAATAAAAACTATCAAGGTGTTATGTACTAAAATGTAACTTGAGTGTTGTGTTGTAATTAATTTCTAACTCTGTTTTTTAGAGTGATTCTACGATTAAATGATGCAATAAACTGCAACGAATGGATAAAGAGATTGTTCTTATTTAATGTGTTGAACATAACCAATCAACCTCAAAGCTTTAATTGATAGGGTGTGGATAAATTTAATTATGTCAACTAACACTCCTCTCACTTGCGGACTTAGAAATTTTAGAAATATCCTACTAGTGGAATTCAATTTTAAATGGGGAAGAAACGACTTGGCAAAAACTTGAACTCATGGTCTTTTATTCTAATACTATGTTGAACTATGTTGACTACCAATCAACCTAGAAGCTTAATTTGATAGGTTAGGGTAAATTTAATTAGGTCAACTAACAAAATGATAAACCGAAGTGATTATAACTTAATGAGTTTAGTTTGGCCCCCTTCGATATCCTTCCCCTTGCTTCCATTATTATGAGGCCAAACCGATTTGCTCAGCTTGTCTGGCCAAGATATTATCTCCTATAATGTTATGAAAATGATGTCAGTTGCTCTTTATTTTTGGCTTCTTCCTAATTTCGATGTGAAAATGAACACAATACGAAGTGATTTAGGATTTTTCTTTCTGCCGACAATATGAATTTTGTACTTTTGTGGCTTGGCAGGCAGAAGCGAAGTTTGGTTATTTATTAGAGGCATTGGACATGGGTGCCCCCCCTCATGGTATGGACCATTAAAGCTCTCTCTTCTAGTGGATAAAACTTCAAGTCATCCTTATTGTTTGCATGATTTAACTTACAACTTATCATTGTTCCTTTTCATGATTAAATGCCACATCTATTACAGGTAGGGAAACTGCATTTTCACAATGCAAGTATTGAAGTATATATTGGTTTTCTTTTTAATGATTTAATCTATCAATTTATATTTTTGGGTATAATTTTAATATGACAGTAACACTTGAGAAGGAGATATGAGCTTAGATCCTTGCAATATCATATGTTCTCTAGTCGATATTAATCGTTTGCATGGCTTGCTGTTAAATTATTGTTGCTATTTAAAAGATAGAATTTATTGAATATTTTCTAGCCTAGGCTTATTGTGTTGCATATTTTCTTTCCAAATCTCGTTCTTTCTTTATTTATCTTTATAATTTCTTTGAGGAGAGACTTGAAAACTTTCTTAGAATGTTTGGTCTTTGTATGGTATGGGATCTGACTTCTTTGAGAATAAGGCGAGGAATAACTTTCTAGTTTCTATTCAAGTGATTAAGGAGAATTTCTACAGTGTTTATGTTAGATTTGTAATTTATTCGATTAATTTTGAAGTAGTCTACAATATTTAATCGATCTCAATAGAGATGTTGCAATCGAAGAATTGGTAATCAGCCTGGGATGGCTTTTGGGTAAGACTTGAAATGTTTGGAGATATCTCTGAAGACCCCATGTGGAAAATTTAATAATGTGAAATGTTTGCTGTCTCCTGAATCCGTTTGTGAGTGAAGCTTCCTTGAAAATTAGTCGGTCATTGAGGATAATGCAAAGTGGGTCCAAAAAAAAGAACTCTAGCGGTTAGAGTGGACCGATTAAATTTGTTTATCATTTATTCTACCATATTTGAGGGTGGATCATCAAACCAATGGTTTTTAAGTTACAACTTAAAAGCCCATATTTCATGTCAATTGACTTATGTTCGTGTTTGTGGCCTTAGTACACTAGCCAGACCAACATATAAATTGGTTAATATACATACCCTCAACTTAGAGGTCAAGGTACTAACAAGAGCATAGTTCAGCTGATATAAAGTACGTGTTTATGATGCAAAGAATATGATTTGAATTCTCCTATCTCAATTGTTGTTTTATTTAAAAACAAGGTTAGGGGTTGTTAACCGTTCTAAACGTTGTGTGAAAAAACTAAAATAGGGAAAATGGTTTTTGTAATTTCCTTTTGTTTTAAACATTTTCTCCTTGGTGCAGGGGGCATTGCTTTTGGATTGGACAGATTAGTTATGTTATTAGCAGATGCAAATTTCATTAGGGATGTCATAGCTTTTCCAAAGACAACAGCATAATGTGCCCTCAAGAAAGCTCCTTCTGAAGTGGATCTCCAACAACTCAAGGACTTGTCATATCAGAACCAGAACCAATAGTTTACAGTCAAGTGCTTGTCTGGTTTGATTTAATTCAATTCGATTGGGTTCAAGTTTTAAAATTTGATAGGGTAAATTATATATTTAATCCCTATGGTTTCATGAAAGTTAGAGTTTAGTTCATATGATTTGAAAATCTAGACTTTAGTTCCTATGATTTAGATGAAATAGAATTTAGTCCCTACAATTTGATATAATCTAAAAAACAGTCCATGTTATTTGTAAATCGTAGGCGAATTAAGTATGTAAATGTGATGTATTAATTATGTTTTTTTTTCTAATTAATTACTTATCTCATACTCTCATAATTAAGCAAAAAAATAACTAACTTCTACGTATTTTATTCACAAACAATTATGAACGACGGACTATTTATTTAGATTATATAAATCTTTAGGGACTAAATTTTAATTTTTTAAATCATCTAGACTTAATTTTAGATTTTCCCAAATCGTAAAAACTAAAGTCTAGAGTTTGAAACCATAGGGACTAGCTTTCATGAAATCATATGAACTAAATTTATAAATTATCCCAAGTTGATATAAAGTTTGATAGGATTTTATAGAAAAATTAAGTAGAGATTAAGGAAGAGTTAGAAGAGGTTGTGATATACTAAAAACAAACAAGGAGTTTAACTATTCTTCTGAACACCCCTAAGTAATAATGTTTTTTGAAGCAAAATTTGTCAAATCCTTCTGGTGTTGGATTTCAATAAGAGATCAAATATTGAGATATAGGTCGTTTGTGAGATTGATATTAGTTTCTTTTGCAATGGATGGCGATTGAGTGCTTTAATTTCTGTCATGTACAGTACAGGTACATACTGTGGACAGGCTGTGTTGTGTTTGGTTGTTTCTTATCAACGGCTATTAATTTCTTTGGACCTTTATTTTTTTTCTTTTGTTGTTTTTGATTCTGCTTTGGACAGATATCGTTGGTTGTCAAGCAAGGTACAAACATGTGGCGAAGAGGATGGCTATGCAAATTGATTGGGTTCTGTTACTAAAAGAAATGTCAATAATGGACTGAAAAATGAGGAAATGATTGTCATACTGAATGAATTGAATTGAAGGTACAAACATTTGGAACTTTTTGAAAGTTAGTGAACAAAATCAAACAAATCTAAAAGTTTCCAAGTTGTTTTTGTAACTACAATTGGATAGTTTAAGAGATAATTAAACAGAATTCGAGGAGTTATATTACAAATATTAAAAAAAAAATCTAATGCAAATGAATTACGTTCATGATAATTTATTATATAAGATCGG
>JBBMEG010000022.1:14410531-14423056 GCA_037832605.1 Cyclanthera cordifolia
ATTCAGTATTTTAAAAAGCTGGGCGCAATGTCCTTCTAGAGCATAAGGCTTATTAAAAGGTACGATTTTTTTACTTAAGTCGCACAATATAAAAAAAAAACATACGAACAATCAAAACACTTTCAGGTAAAGAAATGATATTTTAACCAAGAATAATAACACATAAGATTCAACTAAACCTTCATTTCATGGGAAAGAAACGAAGTTTAACTAAGAATCATATATAAACCATACATAAAATTCAGCTATTAACCTTCTTTTCATAGAAAGAAATAAAGAAGTCAAGAATAAGCTTGTACGAGGATCTCGCTGCCCACAAGTGAGCGCCTTATAAATCATTCCTAAATCGAGCCTTGCACTTAGGCGTGCTGGAGTGCGACTTTTAAAACATTGGTAGAAATGATTGTATTCACGTGCAGAATAAGATTCCTTTTTTACCTTTCAGGGATGACATTGTTTATTGTGTTCTTGATTTCTTTTTTAAAATTTTGATTATTATTGTTTCATTTCTGTTGGTTTCCTTGCAGCTAAAAGGTTATCAAATAATGGGAATAGTAATGGCCATTGAAGCAAGCAAAATTTCTACATTTCGAGATGAGTTGAAATCTTTAATAAGTGACCCCTAGTAACGAGCAGCCACTTTTTCTTTGAGAATGTCTACAATTTTGTTAGGTGTAAACAATCTCTTCTATTTACTATATAGTAGGGGGAATCCTTTTTGCAATCCTTACGGCTACTCTTGTTTGGATTTTTCACCCATGTAATTTTATAATTAATGAAATTGATTGAGTTTTGGACTTTTATTTATTGCATAAAGATAACTGTCTTTGAATTAATATATATATATATATATATTAATATTTGGCTGAAGTTCTTGTTAAATGTATAAATTTAATTACTTGCAACTCCTAGTCCTCAGTCACGAGTTTTCGTTTTTAAGTATTGATGGATCAAATTCTATATTATGGATTTTTTTTTGACGAGTGTTCGAACTAATTTGTGCGCAACTTCAACTGCTCTTGTGTATAACTAACTAATGTTGATTTACTTTTGAATTGAAATAATGTTTTAGAATTCGGTAAAACAAGCATGTGAATTGATAAAACAAATATGTGAATTGATACTTCAGATATTCAAACAAGTGTAACAAAATATCTATTGATGTTAAAATATTATTTATGAATTTTGTATATAAATTTATTAGAGGTTTAAGATTTTTTTTTAAAGATTTTTTTGGTTTAATATTATTTTATCCTTAAAACTAAAAAAGAAGAAATAAAAGTGAAGTATTGTTCGAGATCAGCTCAATAACAAGATTTGTTCTATTTTAATTGCTGAATATTTAAATTTATTTATTTTTAATCTTTGAACTTAAAAAATTTGGTATCTATGAAAAAAGTGATTATTTTTTCTCTAAAAATTTATCATATATTTTTATAAAATTTATAAATATGTTGATCTATTTTCTTTATTGGTATTCAAATAATTATTATTGAATTAATACCAATTAACATTAACTTCAATTTTATCATATAGATCAATATAGATTAAAATAAAAAAATTGAAAATTTACCTATCAAAATGAAACCATCTTGAAAATCGAAAGATTAAAAATGGAGCATTTAATAGCCTAATGGTTAAAGTTGAAAGTTGAAGGACACAAATATTATTTTAATCAATAATGGTTATTGAATTACAAATAAAAAAAGAAAAGAAAAAGAAAAGAAATAAGTCGAAGTAATATAAAAAAGAGAAAATGTTCTAAATATCATATGAGGATGTTTGGATCGGTGGTATGGGATGACAAAGGAAGTGTGTACCTAATGATGTTTTCCCTTAAACAAAAGTGGAAGTAAAAGCGCCAAATCTCCACATCCACACGCAGACCGTTCTCTGCGAGCCCTCCATTTTTCAGAATCCTTAAACCCTTCAGCCTCCATCAATCTTCCATTACTCCACCTTCAAGCTTTTCGTCAATGTCCCGTTCTCTCCTCAAAGCTTTCCCTTTCTCCACGCTCCGCCACAAGCCTCCTCAATTTCTCCCCATCCTCCACCGCATTTCCCTTCTCCGCCTCCCCAAATCCATCTCCATAACTCAGAGACCTGTTTCTGCATCACCCGCTTCCGCCACCGAAACGCTCGCTTCCACTTCGAATTCTCAGTCGCCGCTCAAATATTCACTTCAGTGGATCAATCGGACTGCGTTCTGTGGAGAATTGTCCATTGACGATGTTGGAAAGCGGGTTCGGCTTTGCGGTTGGGTTGCACTGCATAGGGTTCATGGTGGTTTGACGTTTCTTAATCTTAGAGATCATAGTGGTATCGTTCAGGTTTGTTTCTTCTTTTTGAATTGTTGGGATTAACTTGTAATTGAAGAAGTTTATTGTTTAAGAGTTTTTTTTTTTTTACTTGTTGAATTAGGTTACTACGCTCCCTATCGAGTTTCCCGATGCTCATTCGGCTATTAACGACTTGCGGCTCGAGTATGTTGTTGCTGTAGAAGGCATTATACGGTCTCGACCTAGCGATTCAGTTAATGTGAAAATGAAAACTGGCTTCATAGAGGTATGGAGTGTTTCAATTTCATTTTACACTCATATTGCATTATGCTTATGCCTGCCACCCACGGTCCCTGCTTATGAGTTAACTGGAATTTTAAGTTATTAAGTTTCAATATAGTTTAATAGCTCCATAAAGGCCTCAAACAATCGCCTGAGAGTTCTTGGTCATGATGGTTAAATACTCGAGATTGGCTAGTTTTGAGATAATTTTTTGTTAGTTATTTTGGGATATCCTGGCGCCTCCACATAAATGATTCTTCTAGCGATTTATCTCGACTCGAAGGCAGTAGTTCTAAACTTGTATCAGCAAATAAACCCACATTTTTAAAGGTTTAAGGGGGGAGAAACTCCATAATTTTTGAAGAAGGGGAGAGAGATTGGGTTCAAGTCTGGGATTTAGTTGACTTTGTGGGCTCTTCATGGATTTTTCTCACATTTTGTATTTATAATTCCTTTTTGATCCATTTGAATTGAAGTGACTTTTTATAAGTTCCCATGATCGCTTTTCTTGTAACTTCTCAATCATTGGATGAAAAGTAACGTCTCAATCATTGGATGAAAAGTAACGTCTCTTACAAAATAAAGAGAGATAAATGTGTTATAGGCGGTGTTTTCAAAGCGCAAGGCATGAGAGAAGACAATACTCTCCTTAATCACCTCAAATGTGACGATAAAAAGGCAAGGTCTGAGTGAAGAGAGGTGCAACTAATAAATGAATAACTAAAGAATATATTAAGCATAAGTTGATATATAACATATTTTTATTCTCATAAAATTTCAAGTTCATTCAGTATAGTACTTAAAAGTAAAAAAAATAAACTACACAAATTATGTTATTATAAGATACACCATACATATCAAATTATTATTTGTACTAAAAGAAATTAAAGTAAACTGAAAGTATTAAAAAACAAAGATTCTACATCAATTAACCACACACACACACACACACACACATATATATATATCAGCGATTTCAAGGAGACCCCAGGCGCTCGCCTATGCCGAGGGGCGATGTGACCTGGCTCGCCTTGCACACCCTTAAGGTGAGCAACTTCATTGAAGCGCTCGCCTCTCTGTGCCTCAACATCGCTTGGAGTCGACTTTATATCGACAAAGGTGAGCGCCTTGCTATGTACCGAGAAACTACGAAAAAAAAAATTTATCAGAGAAGGAGAAGAAGAACAGAGGAGCAAGAAGAAGGAGGAAAGATGAAAGATGAGTTGAAATGGAAGAAAGAGAGCGTGTCTTTATATTTTAAACTAATTTTTCTTTGTCCTTCAAAATATTTCAAATAGAGAAACGAAAATTTTAAAAGTAAAATTAAGAGTTGAAGTGAATGGTCATTAATAAGTTTCTTTACTTTTATACTATTTGAAAAGACCATGCAACCTTTTTTTATTTGAAAATATTGAAGACTATTCAATTTGAAAAAATCATTCAGCCTTGATAACTTAAAAAAATTAAACTTCATAGTTTTAAAAAGCATTTTTATGTTTCCCTGGACAATTTTGGTGTTTCCAAGTGATGTGATTATTATTATTATTTTTAAAGTATATGTGATTATTATTTATTATTATGTTTTGAAAGCATACAATGTTATTACTCACTTTTGTGACGTTACAGTTCAGTTTCTTTTACTGATTCGTTTATTTTGTGATCAAATGATTACTATGCAAATAATCCATTCAAATAATTTTTGAAAAATATGGAAGATTATTCAACTAATGTTTAATAAATAAAACTTGATACTTTATTTTAAGTATTATTTTGTAAGATTTGAAATTTTATGCTTATGAGAATATTTTCTTAAATTTTATTTATGACTTAAATATAATATATTGTATTTATTCTTTGTGCGTTGCTTCACTCGAGCCTCGCCTTTTTATCGCCCTTCGCCTTGAGGCGATTAAGGTGAGTGTCGCCTTGCGCTTTGAAAACATTGATATATATATAATAATAAAACTTTGCATGGTTTGCATGGTTGTTGGACTTCTACATGAGCCGATTCTAGGTCATTTTTGTTGACATTAAGTTAGCATATTGATAAATAAATTAAACTTTAACAAGACGCACGCCTTTGCCTGAGGCAATGCTTGGCGCAAATTGGCGAGGGCCGGATTGAAGGTGCTCGCCTTGACTTTTTTAGAGGTGCAATACTGCCTATGTGCAAGACGATGGTCGTAGGTGAGAAAAGGTGATGACCTTGAAAACTTAGTTCTAGGATAGTTAATGACGACTAGTCACTATGGTGTTTGGAACTTTTTAACTTTCTTATCATTGGTCTCACACTAAGACTATCTTAGTTACCAAGGAATCAACTTAAAGAAAGAAATTGACTATTTTTCTATTTCTTGATAAATTATAGGTTGCCGCAGAGCATGTTCAAATCTTAAATTCTGTTGGATCGAAGTTACCCTTTTTAGTTACAACTGCCGAAGATGCAAAGGATTCTGCTAAAGAGGAAATTCGATTGAGGTAGTTATTTGATTTTGATACACTATCATTTTCAGCCGCGTTCCTATTAAATTTGTTCACTTAAACTAGATGCACAATTTGAGTTCATTTTCTATGTGCTTAATTGAATTTAATGTCTTAAATAATTTCATCATCAATTTTCCTTAATTTTTTTTGGTGGGGGGTAGAGAGGGAGGGAGTTGGTTTGATGCACCAAAGATTTTCAACTTCCTTTCCTTCTTAAATATTTTCTTAGACTTCCATTGAAGGATGAATACTTTAAAATAAATCATATCTTTTATTATGCCCATGGGTTTGAGATGATCATATATTTTTATTTTTTCTAATCCGATGCTGAATTGGTTTTTGATTAAAAGAATTTGAGTATTTATAGGTATCGATACCTTGATCTTCGGAGGAAGCAAATGAATTTTAACATAATGCTTCGGCATAAAGTGGTGAAGCTCATTCGAAGATATTTAGAGGACGTGCATGATTTTGTGGAGGTACTGCTCTGTTTATAACTTTTAACTCACCGTCTATCTTTTCTTTTTAAAGGTTTCTTTGAATCATTCTCTGTGTTAGATTAGAACTACCCATTGTACCAAGCAGATGGTTAGAATTTTGATTTTTTGTAGTCTTATTTCAATTCTGACCTTTTGATGGTTATAAGGTAGATTGAGACACCGATACTTTCTAGATCTACTTCAGAAGTTGACCGTTTACCTTTTCTTTTTAAAGTTGACTCGAATCATTCTCTGTGTTAGAATAGATGTCATGTTTTACTAAGTAGATGGTTAGAAATTGAATTTGTTCTTGTCTTATTTCAATTCTGACCTTTTGCTGGTTATAAGGTAGATTGAGACGCCGATACTTTCTAGATCTACTCCAGAAGGCGCTCGAGATTATCTGGTGCCATCTAGAGTTCAGGTAGCCTACAATGCTTCAACTTTTTCTTGATTTCTCTTAAGACAGGCTATTTTGGTAAGTAGTAATTTTTCAATCCAAAAACTTAAAACTTTTTGTTTTTGAGAATGTGGTGCCCTTTTCAGTTTCTAGCTCTATTCTTATTGCCTTTTTATTCGGATAATTGACATACCTTGTTAATCTGTATTCACAGGTACATCCTGAGTAGGTTTTTATTTTGAAACCGAGTGCTAAATATGTTATAAGACATAATTTTTCATTCCATTTTAAGATAGTGTTCCGTTCAAATAATTCACGATCACCTTCTCCTGTCTTAATTTTTCTGGGTTGGGAGTGTTTTTCTTTCAAATTGTTGCTAGAATGCTGGAATATAATCCGTGAATTGGGAATAACAGAATTAGTTGAATGCTAGGAAAATGTAAAAAAAAAAAAAAAAATTAAAATATAAGATGCAAGGTCTCGATGATTTTTCTATGGAACTCTCAATAGGTCATGATACTCGTGGATACTTCTATTTTTATTTATTTTTGATAAGAAACGAAAATATCTTCATTGATTAAATAAAAGTGTTATAGAGTAAAGAGTTAATCAATGAGCCAAAATTCATAATATAAAACGGTAAATAACTAGTCATATAACTCTCTGAAAGTTGATCATTCAACTTGTAAATCCAAAGAAGGGAGGCATTGCTTGTCCAAAAAGACGTAGCCAAAAGTTATATGATAGAATCCTATTAGGCTATTGTAATTAGTTAATTGTGGTTAGGAGGTTACAAGTAAGGGTGGTTAGTTTGTTAATCACCTATAGCCTATTGTACTCTTGGCCATAATGAATACAACAAGTATATTCATGTGACTCAAATGAGTGTGGGAACCCTTTGATAGAGTTAGGTTCTATCATTATCTCATGCTTTGGTCGCAAAACCGAAAGATGTAACATGTATACCGAAGAACCACTTTCATTGGATATGGCCCTAAGGGAGTTAGGGAAGACAAACGAGAATCCCTTGTTGGTGCCAAGGGGAGAATGAGAGAAGCAAGTGCCATTTCACTCGAGGAAGACATACTTGTTCAAGGATATGACTCTCCAAGATGATGGTAGAATCATTGGGAAATGATACTTCTTGGCCGCTTGCTCACACAGATCTCCCTCATACAAAGCCAAGACTCGCGTTCGACACATGATCAACATAGGTGTTGAGGAGCAGCTGTCATGAAATACTCACACTAACTAGTGCAAGGTGTAGGTCCAATGTAGCTACTCAACGCGGTTCTAACCACACGCAAATCACGTTCAATGCCAGACCATTACTAGAGTTGAGAAGTAGCTGCACGATGAAGCACATCCACACAAACGAACTCCACGACTCGTCTGAGAGTTCAGATGACTCACGAAGAGGTGCAATCGGTGTATCCATGAATGACAAGCTAAAGCTGAGCGCGAATCGGATTTGTCCCGCTATGGTCGCTGTGACTAGACTCGCGAAGCCAACTCGCATTGTGAACCTGCACACGTGATGAGGGAGTTCTAACCGTTGTTCTGCAACGGATAGACTTGCCACAAAGTCTAGAGCACGAACACGCGAACCCATTGCTACCATACTTTGCACATTAAACAGTAACACATATGCCTCTTCAATTGAATGCCTGTTTTATGAGGTGGTGAAATTTTCATGTAAATAATTGTCTTTTTCTACCTAGAATATAGTATAATTGTGTTTTCTTACATAAAATATAACACAATTGGGGTTTCCTACTAAATATATAACATGTTGTATTTATGTACATTTGTTTGTTATATGGATTCTGTTTTTCCATGGCTTGCAGGTCTGATTCCGTTTAAATGTGTATTTTGAAGCCAGGAACATTTTATGCTTTGCCTCAAAGTCCTCAGCTGTTTAAGCAAATGTTGATGGTGTCTGGTTTTGATAAATATTATCAAGTAGCAAGGTACTAACTATTATATGAGCACCATTTCCATCATGTTTATCATCCTGTCGAAGTGACTTGCATCTAATATTCTCTTAAATTTCCCACATTTCCTTGTAAATTCGTTTGATATTTATGCATTATCTTCACAATGAAATTGATATCTAGAAAGTTTGCATGTAGATCTCACTCAGATAAATAGCTTCTTTCTTCTTATGAAAATGAAGAGCTAAGTCGGTTTGTTTTATCCTTTTGAGTTGTAAGAATCAGTTGGTCGTTTTCGATATGTAATAGAAATCATATTTGCACCTTCAGTTTCGTATGGCTTTCTTTATAGGTGTTTTCGAGATGAAGACCTAAGAGCAGACAGACAACCTGAGTTTACACAACTTGATATGGAATTATCATTTACAACTCTGGAAGACATGCTGAGACTCAATGAAGATTTGATTAGAAAGGTAAACTCTGATTATTAGAATTGACTGGATGATTGAATGTCAGAATGTGTATATCCATTTGTATAGGTTGTACTGTAAAAATATTTGAAAAGAAGTATAGGTTATTGTTGCCATTTGACACCTTTTAAAAAAATTGGCCCCATTTTAAGCTTAAGTGCACCGTTGCTTGTTTTAGTGATCCGGGCCAAGTGTAGAAGGTCATTAAAATTAAAATTTATGCAATACATGTTGACCGATCAAAATTTATCACCTGGTCAACTTTGTTGACAGCTCTGATTGATCCTTGGGACATTAGGATTCATGTTACTTTTATCAACTTATGCCAATAAGAGGTAGAAACTCTATTCTGGAGGAGGATAGACTAATGGGTATTGAAGGTCCAAGGCCTAAGTACCAACTACCACTTCTAGTTTTAGGTCATCTTTTGCCCTGTATTGCTAGGCTACTGATTGTAAAGAAAAATTGTACTTGTAGGTGTTTTGGGAGGTCAAAGGTGTTCAGCTGCCAAACCCTTTCCCGAGGCTTACATATGCTGAAGCGATGAGTCGATATGGATCAGATAGGCCAGATACAAGATTTGATCTTCAATTGAAAGATGTAAACTTCTCTCCTTTGTACGTGCGAGTCTGAATGAACTAGTTTTTATTGTGTCCTTAACTACTTTGTGTGCATGGGAAGAACGAACCATCTGGTTTTTATTGTGCCTGAAACTAACTAGTTGCCTGTTGATTAAAATTTCACAAATTGAAAATTTTGTGTTATAATTACTTCAGAAATTATTTAGTACTTTCAGTATTATATATAATGTTAGTACCTTTTAGCGTTTTCCTTTTTTCTTCATTGTTTGTGCAAGCCTTGATGACTTTAGGATTATGATTTATATCCTTATTCAATTATTTTAATTGGATTGGCCTTTCAATAATATAGTTTTCCAGATACCATTTTTTTGGCATTTGGCAGATTAATAGCATAGGAATGTTTTTCATTTTACTAAATTACATTGAGGCCTCAATCCATGAAGTAAATAAAAGGATACGGAAAATTATTTGAAGGGAGGTAGTCGACTACACAGGCAATAGCAATAAAATGGCTAGTTTATAACATAGGTATTTTTACAACTTCAATACTCATTCAAGAATCAGTGTGAACAAATGAGAATCGAGTACTCATTAGATCAGGGCGGAAACTGTTAGATTTCTCATACCAGAGAAGATAACTATTTCTCCTATGCAAGGATGACACGCAAATCCTGAAATCGTTCACATCAATGTTATAGTTAAACTTAAATGTTTTTATTTTATCAAAGATTTAAAGCCCCATTTCCAATTCTAAATTCAGCCATGGTCCACATGAATTTTAGTAATTTGTATGAATTACTAAATTCAGATTTCTCTGAATTAGCTATCGACAGATTTTCTCCTTGGAACTGCAGGTATCTGATATTTTTGCAGATTCTCCATTCAAGGTTTTTGCTGACGCCTTGTCTTGTGGCGGAATCATCAAAGTGCTGTGTGTGCCCTCTGGTGCTAAAAGGTATTCAAACACAGCTCTGAAAAAGGGGGACGTATATTCTGAGGCAATAAAATCTGGAGCTAAAGGATTCCCTTTTCTGAAAGTTCTTGATGATGGTAATGTTCTTTTTCTCTTAATCATTTTCAATATGATGTGATTGTTGAGATGGTGTTTGGGTTTCATTCTTGGGGGAATATGAACATATTTCAGGTGGCATTGAAGGGATTCCTGCTCTAGTGTCAAGTTTGGATCCTACAGATAGAGAGGAATTTCTGAGAAGATGCTCTGCTGGACCTGGTGATTTAATTTTGTTTGCCGTAGGCCATCGGACATCCGTCAATAAAACTCTAGATAGGCTTAGATTATATGTAGCTAATGATCTGGGTTTGGTTGACCACGTAAGTTCATGACTTCTTTATTTGATTACTTTTTTTTTTCATTTTAATTTTAATTTTTTTTTTTCATTTGCACTGATAACTGATTTATTCTTTTCTGGCTATTTAGTCTAGGCATTCGATTTTGTGGGTGACGGATTTTCCAATGTTTGAATGGAATGATCTAGAGCAACGACTTGAGGTTTGACTCATTTGCCCCATAATGTCTCTTGTGTAGCCTCTTATTTTCGCCCTAGTTATGCTCCGCATATTGAAGTGTAATTTATTATACTCTTGGGGCTGTTTATTTAGCTCATTTATTGAGCCATTAAAAACGAGTTTTTGTAATCAATCTTTAAATACCTCATACAAACGATTTATTATTACAATTTCTTTAAAACCATTCAAAATAACCTCTCATTTTTCATCACTCCACAATTATTCATCCAAACTCCCTTGGGTTTTTATTTGTGTAAATGTATTATCATTATTTTTTTTTTAATCTTTTGCAGGCCTTGCACCATCCTTTTACAGCTCCAAACCCCGAAGACGTTGATGATCTACCCTCTGCTCGTGCTTTAGCATATGATATGGTTTACAATGGAGTAGAGGTAGCTGCTGTTACTCGGGGTTTTTTTTTGTTTTTTTAAATTAAAATACTTTGTGCTGCTTATTTAAAACGGGTTGTACTATCTATGTCCTAAACTCAACTCTTGAGATAACTCTTTTTGAGATAAAATTGTTTCACTTAATGTACCTTTGATGCTGTAGATTGGTGGAGGGAGTTTGAGAATTCATAAACGTGAAGTTCAAGAGAAGGTTTTGGAAATTGTGGGATTCTCTCCTGAACAGGTAAAAGTTAAAGGGTTAATCTACTCTTATGATGACGTCATGTTTGGGTATTGTCCACTTTATCTTTTGGCTAAAGGATTTGTCGTAAAATTTCGAAGCTGCTTTACACGAACATACTTAATAAATTATAGAAAATAAAAGAAAATAAAATTTAAGAAACCTGATCGATATGCTGAGAATTAAGACAAACCTAGCAGGAAGCTTTCAATTATGCTCAATCGTCGGATTCTAGCTTAGCTGACCATTCTGATCGATTAGTAGCATATCGAATATCATGATAGCCAAACAGACATAATTATTTGTGTTGATTTTATTTACCTAAATGCATACAATTATTTGTTGATTTTAGTTGCAAATCTATTTTTGTCTACAAATTTCATAAAAGATCAATACATCTTGTTATCCAAATATAACTTTTTGTTGAGTTTTTTATTAATCGGCAATTCCCTGTTCTTTGGAATGATATTATGTGATAAAATGATACAATAAACTGAACGGAGGCCGAATCCGATTGGTTGAACTGGTCTGGTTAAAATATTATAAGAATGGTGCCACTTTCTTTTAGCTTCTCTCTAATTTTGATGCGAGAATGTATACAATACACTGTTTTCTAGTAACGTGATTCGGGTGATTTCCTTTCTGCCGACAATATGAATTTTGTTATTTTCTGGCTTGGCAGGCAGAAGCAAAGTTTGGTTATCTATTGGAAGCATTAGACATGGGTGCCCCGCCTCACGGTATGGATCATTAAAGCTCTCTCTTCTAGTTGCTAAAACTTTAAGTCATCTTTGTACGATTTATCTGATATTTTATCATTGTTTCTTTTCATGATTATCTTCACTGTTTCCTACCATAAATGATTATAAATGCCACATTTTTTTCCTTTCCTTTTTGGTTGAGTAAAAATGGCGCATCTATTAACAGGTCCAAAATACGTTTTCACCAACGTATTGAAAAGATCTTTTTTGTTTTTGTAACTTGATAATTTAACCTATTAATCTAGAAGTTTGGGTTTGATTAATTGAACATGACTCTGAAGCAGTAGATATGAGGTTTTATTCCTGCAATGCCATATATTTCTGTAATTGATATCAGTCGTTTACATAACAAGTTTTGTGTGTTAAATTAATATTTCAGTCTTTACTTTCCAAATGTAGTAAGGTTAGGTGGTTGTTACTTGAGAATAATCGAGATGCACATAAACTTGATTTGACACTCATGGATACAAAAAATTAACGTGGATGTGTATGTGAGGAATATTAAGAATTTATTAAATTTTACTTAGTGTTTATCTATGTGTATATTTTTTTTGATATCTGTGAATGTCCTTTGATTATTCTCATAGGACAAACCACTTGACTCTACAACATTTGGTTGTCAATAACACTCGTAGAAAATTAATTCCTAGGTAGGTAGCAACATGAATTGAACTCGTAACTTTTTGGTTCTTCTAGGT
>JBBMEG010000022.1:14425602-14447911 GCA_037832605.1 Cyclanthera cordifolia
AAAATATGAGGAGTTATCCTCAAGTAGATTAATAATGTAAATTAAATGCTTATAGATAATAGTTGGCATATTAATATCATAATGATCATAACTTTTTTCAGTTTTCTCTTATACTCCAATTAATTTTCATGCATTAAGTGAAATGAGATTTTGTTTAACTCCCAAATCTTTATCCTTAATCCACAATCAACTTCTAACTTCCCAAGCCTTAATTCATAGTAACTTCTAATTAATTTTAATTTCTTTTTAATGAATATATATGCTATTTTCAAGTTCTAAAATTCAACTCAAATCTAAGTAATGCACTTAAAAAAGAACAAATCTAATTAACTAATGAAATCAATATTATTTATATACATAAAGCATTACCTATGTCTATCAATTCCATAATTATTATAATTAATAAAAGAAAAGAAAAAAAAACAAATTTCTAAAGTTCTCATTTTTTTTAATTAATTTATGGAATATTCATGTTGAATTGTTCATGAATTTGTATCATTTATTTGAAAATGTTTTTATCCTTTAAATGTTGAACTAAAAAAATTAATTACATTTAATTGAAAGTTATTTTTATTTAATTTTTATAATAATAAAAGCATATCCTAGTTATATTAAGAAAATAGAGATCATCTATAATACTCTAAAGTTGGCATTTTATTAACTCCAATCAAGTTGTCAAACATTTTGACAACCTAAGCATTTAATTTGTACAACACACCACTAACCCAATTCTTGTATATATACACACACCAACATATAACATTGATCATCATCCTCTTAATAACTTTTTTTTTTTTTTTCACCAAATTTTCTCTCAATTTCATAACTAAAATTTCAAACAATTTTCCAAAGATGAGAAAGAGCAGAGGGAGACAAAAGGTAGAGATGGTGAAGATGCCAAATGAGAGCAACCTTCAGGTCACCTTCTCGAAGCGTCGGTCGGGCCTCTTTAAAAAAGCTAGCGAGCTGTCCACGCTCTGCGGTGCGGAGATTGCCATCATCGTCTTCTCGCCAGGGAAGAAGGTGTTCTCCTTTGGCCACCCTAGTGTTGAGTCTCTCATTGACCGCTTTGTCACTCGAAACCCTCCACCTAGCTCTGGTACACTCCAACTGATCGAAGCTCACCGCAATGCCAATGTTCGAGAACTAAATTCGCAATTGACTCAAGTTTCGAACCAATTGGAGATGGAGCGTAAACGCGGCGAAGAGTTAAACAAACTCCGAAAAGCAAGCCAGGTATTAAATTATCACTATTAATTATTATTCAATAACATCTAGGGAGGAAAGCTTCAAACTTTTGTAACCTCTTAATTACTCAATCATACATCATGCTACTATTTAGTCACTAAACTAAAAACTTAAACGAAAAACATTATATATAATATTATTTATTTTAGTTTAACAATAATTAGGGAAATGAAAGACTCGAACTTATGAATTTTTGAATATATATAAAAATATATTGATGTTGTTGCTTTGGACGTTATATAACATTATTTGTGTACGAATGTTCTAATATCGTATTAAATCTTAAAGTTTAAGTAGATAAATCAGAGTATATTTAATTTTATTATTATATATATATTCTTCAAATTAGGCACAATGTTGGTGGGAACTTCCGATTGAAGAACTAGAAATTCATCAACTAGAACAACTTAAAGCATCTTTGGATGAACTAAAGAAAAATGTCACCCAACAAGCTGATCGGATTTTGATTCAAACCTCGAACGGAAATCCGCCACCGCAGTTCTTCCCGGCTCAGGCGCCTACGAACCCGAACGGCCAGCAAGGCGGCGTATTCGTCATCGATTCGAAGAACATGATCTCTCACCTTCCCTACAATTATGGCTCATATGGATCAAGAGGTTTCTTTTGAAGAAGGAAGAAGTTGATCATTTGGTTTAAACAAAAATAAATCAATGTGTTCTCCAATGTACACAGTTTCAAAATTTCACAGTAATGAAATTATATATTGTTGTGTTTGTGTAATTGGTTTTGTAGTTATTAATTTAATACACATCTTATTTATGTATTTGGTATAATAAAGTTTTGTTTTGTATAAATCTTATAATATTGAATTTTAATTCTATTTAGCCTCTCTAAATTATTTAAAATGTTTAATAAATTTATAAACTTTTAATTTAACCTTTTTTAAATTAAAAAAAAAAATTTACTATTTATGAATTTGAATTTGTTTTTTAAAAGACATGAATTTGAATTTTATGCCTAATGAAATCTTATTATTTAGTTTTGTGTGTAACAGATATTCATAATTTTTTTTTTAATCTAAAGTTCATGAATATATTTATGAATTTTTTTTTTGAAATTATTAAATTTATGATTTTTGTAAGTTTGAAACAAAATAAATAAAATTTGGTCTAAATTATATTTTTATTTTCTAAAAATCAACCAACTTCATGGCTTGTTTTGCTGATTTCAAATTAAAAAAAAAAAAAAATTGCTATGATATTTGATCCGTTGATCTAAATTCTTATGTTGTTTTAAAAAAAAAGTGTTTTGTTTGTTTAGAGATCGATCGAATTAAACTTATAATTGTGACAATTTATTTTTTTTATTTTCTTTTTAAGTTAATCATATTTAGAATCCTATTTCGAAAATATAACATTTTGATTACTATTAAAAATTGTGGAGTTTTTTTTTTTTCAATGAATTATTTCTTACTTATAAAGTTAGCATATGACTAAGAAATTATGAGATTGAATCTCAAATTCTTATGTTTGTCAACTGAGTTCAAAAATAATTGTTATTTATTTTCAATTCAGAGTGTAGCATGTTTGAATTCTCAGCTCCGAATTATTATTTTTATATTAAAAACATGATTTTATACGCATGCCTATCACTACCGACATGAATCGAATCTCTAACTTACAACAATATACTTTCATTGGACAACCATTTAGGAAGTATATTGAAACATTTCCATTTAATAACTTAATATCACATTGCCTAGTATTGTAGATATTTTTCTAAAATTAGAAGCATTATTTCATTTATAAAAAAAGAAAAAAAAAACAATGTACATTAAGATTGTCACACAAAGTTTTTTTTTTAGAATAGATAATTACACGTACTATATTATACTCGGGGGTGATCACGTCTGTCCCTAGGCCACCCACAGAAGACATCAGAAAATGAAAATTACAAAGTAATGTCACAAATAGATCTCAAACGTCATCTTGAAAAGAGCGTACCTTCAGAACTCAAGCCATCAACCAACTGTGTCAATCCTCGAGAACAAAGTTTGTCACAAAGTTGATGGATTTGGTATATTTCTCTTGAGTAAATAAAATGTGAAATATTATAGAAAATCATTATCTAATGAGGTAATAAGTCACTTTTTTGTTTTGTTTAATTAAGAATGGATTTTATTTTTATTTATTTTTTTAGTGTAACTCATTTTGATTAATGCGAGTTTTTAATGCATGAAAAAGAAAAAAAGAAAATAAAAATGCCAGCAAATTTATGCTTGGATTACTCTTTAATTATTTGCTAATTTAATTTTCCAAAACTGTTCAATTTTCCATTAATGATTGATTAATAATGCATGACATAATGAAATTTAAACTTCTGGACCCCATGTCTAATTATAAAATCTTGTAATTTCCACCTCTCCAAAACCACGCATTAAGATCAAAAAAGTCTGTGACGTATTGATTTTATTGTCTTGTGATAATTCAATTCAACATCCACGTCATGAATTTGATTCTAAAAATTGATATTTGACTTTATCATTTATTTGAAAATAGTTGTATCATCTATGTAGAATTTGTGGTCCTCTTCTCCAAATTTGTATTAGAAAAGAAGCACCCATTAAGTGTGTGTATATATATTTAATAATAACATTAAGTAATAATAATAGAGTTATTTTTAATAAAAAAAATTTTTAGTACAAATTAGGAGAGGAGATCAAAAACCCTATCTAAAAAATTCACAAACCCATCAAATAGTTTTGTTAGTACCATTATTATTAAAATAGCTTAATTTTCCATTTTTAATAAACTTTATCATAAAAATACAAGGATGAGTATTAAAATGAGTGACAAAAACAACAATAACTCAACAGTATTAGTGAATGTTGAAAAACCATGAGTGTATAGACATTGAAATATCGATCAATTAATAATTTCTATTGTGTTGGTGATCTGAGAAAGATCAAGTCCTAATCACTCTCATAAAATGCTACCTTCACCCCCCACAACTTAAAAATACCTTACAATCAGAATAAATCAATCCAACCCAATCTAATTTGAGAAGTGAGGAGTCGAGGGTCCCCAGATCGCCCGAATCTCACTAGTAAATAGAAAGTTGGATCTACAATTGTATATCACCTTAATCATCCCATCTATCCTCCTGAGCAGAAGTTTGGTTTCAAACCCCGATTCGAACATGAGAATTACGCCATGCTAATGTGCTTTGGATCTATAACTTTTTTTATTTATGTGATGATCATCATGTCTAAAATATTTTCTTTTAAAGGTAACAACAGAAAGTAATTAAAATTTATTTATTATTTAAAACATGGTAGTGAGTATAGAAATTACATAAATCAATGTCGTACAAAAATTAAATTAAAAAAAAAAAAGTCTGACCGATAAAATTTTGGAGGTGTCGTTCTAATCCTCAGCGCAATTAACGGGAGGGCCCTGGCCGACATGTCGGGTCAGAGATCAGACCCACTACTTCCCCCTGAATTGGGCCCAGCCACGTATGACTCTGTCATAACGTGGACCCTACTCTTACACATGGCAATAGTGATGACGACAACTTTTCGTTAGTAAGGGCTGACGTGGCCGGACGGCAACATACGTGCGACATTCTTTTCCAGCTCTTTTTTTTTTATTTTGTTTTTTTTAGGTTATTTATTTGTTTTATTATTAGGCAATTGTATAGAGTCATTAATTTCAAATAAAAAAAATTTATAGAGCCATTCTCATATTAATGAATAGTAAATAAAATATTTATATCTATAACTATTCACACGTTTTAATATTATATTATAAATATTGTATTATAAGAAAACATATAATTATACACACTAATATCAATGTCTATTTTTGCTATTTTTTTACATGATCATACATGTAATTATTTTTAAAATTTGACTACTTTAATAACTTTTTTCGGTAACAACAAGTTCTCTATTATAAAAAATATCTATAATTAAAAAAAAAAACATAACTTCACAAAATAAAAGTTTAGTATGCATTTTTGTGCATATTCCAAAACTTTAAAACAAGTGACACATTGTTAAAGAAGAGTCTTTTCAAAACTATATCTTATTCATATCGAAGGAAAGTTAATTAATAATAAGAAAGATATTCTATCGAAAGACTATAAGAACAGTAACTCAGCGTCATCAATATACACTCAAGAATTTTTAAGGTCACAGGTTTGAATCTCCTACCTCAAATTATTGTAGTTTCTATAAAAAAAAAACGTTACCTATTCTTCACAATTGCTCACCTTAAGTTATTATTTCAATTTATTTTAAAATAAGTTATATATGTCTTTAATTCATTAAACTTAAATAAAATAAAAATAAAAATATTCCTTCATTTCCAACCCAAAAATAAAAAATTGGAAGTTACTTAAGAAAGCGTTACCAGCATTTGTGATGAAAAATTATCGTGACCTCTTTTAGAGAGAATATATTCCTTCAGAAATTTATTTTTGTCCTTTTTCAAAAAGTTATTTATTATTATTTTTTTTTTTTTCATTTTGTATTTTTTTATGATACGTGAAGATTTAGAGTAATTATTGTTTTGTGCATGTTAAGAAAGGTAACAACCATTTCTGATGAACACTTTAATTCTGTTATTTTTACGTTTTAAAATTAAATATTTTAACGGGTGTCATTTTAATAATATTTACTTTTTGTCTCTAATTTTAAATTTTAATTTTAATTTGTTCTTTATATTTTAAAATTAAATATTTTTACTCCCGACATTCAATAATATTAACTTTTGTATTTAAAAAAATACTTAAATATAACACCAAAGTAACTAAAAATGTATTTGCTTTTATAATATGATTTTCTTTTTAGGTAATCGGTTTCGAGAATTTATGATTTTTTTTTTTTTTTGACAATATGCCAAAAACTTTTACATTTACAATTTTATACATGTTAGGGGGTTTTTTTTTTTTTTTTTTAAACCCAAATTAGAGATGGGGATTACAATATCAATGTTTATAATGTGTTAAATTGGATTACATTCAAATAATAAAATCAACGCTACTAACTTTACGCTTATACATGTTAGAGATTAAATAATACATCACTATCAATTTGGTTTTTTATTTTTGATTTTTGTTTTTTTTCATGTACGAGGTGATTTTCGATTGTGTTATGTGCTATTTTGGTTTAGCAATAACGACACAAAATTAACGCCATAGAAATGATATAAGAGGACTCGAATCATTGATAGAGTGAATACTAATGCATTACTAGTGTCAGTTAAAGTACAACACATATTTGGAGTGCCTAAAGTTTACAAGAAAGCCAATCAAAATAAGAATAGTAGATTTATTATTATTATTATTAGATAATTAATACTACTGAAATGATTGACTAATTTTCAAAATAAGTGTTAATACATATAAATCATTAAAAATACTTTTTCTCAATTTGGACTGAATTAGCCTTCTGTATAATTTGATAATCATAATACTACTTATCAATTGTTTTCATCGTACACATATAAACGATGGAAAGACACGAGAAAGTAAGGACATTTTTGACTGTTTGATCGAATTATTATATTATTAGATTTTTTTTTTTTTTTTTTTAACGAAATGGGGACATCTAATGAGACAATAAATCATGAATAAACGATGAATGGGGAGCGAATGAAAATGAAAAATTTTCCGCCCCTGATTTTTCGTTCTCATCCTCGTTCATACACTTATTTTATTATTTTTATTTATTTAATTCATTTGTATACATAAAAGTTTAAGAATATATACTTTGATGAATATTTTTCTTACATAATTAATATTTATCTTTAAAATTGAAAAGATTATCTAGTTTATTGAATTATCTTTTAGAAAATTTATACAAATTTGGGTATAAGAAAAAGGAGAACCCGATCCACGCACATTTTGAAGAAACCTGTCCTGTTTCTTGCTAAATTTAATGGTGTTGAATTTTATAGAGATGATGATTAAAATGACTAGCGGGATAGGACGGTATCTCGTTCTCGTTTCGCTCAAGAACATCTCTTAGGATGTGTTTGAGGAAGGGGAATGAGAATGATTAAAGGATGAATAAGGATTAGGAGGAGAATTATAAAGGGAATGAATGATTATGAGAATGACGATTATTTTTGTAGTCAAGCATGACCAAATCTTATTTTAATATACATTAAAAAAAAAAAACTTAAATACATATGCAGTTATTTTTTCTACAAAAAAAAAAAAAAAAAAATTTAAGTATATAAATGGAGTTGTAGGCCCGACCTCACAGTAGCTCTGCTGTTTCCAAAAACATCCAGCTATGGCTTACAGCCTGTTTCTTCTTCATTTTCTCCTCTCTTAAATATCTTGCTTCCCTCTCTTCTCTCTCTTCTCAATCACTCTTTGCCGGGATTTTCTCTCTCCAATCTCCGGTGAACCCTCCCGGCGCCGGCTTAATTCACATTTTCATGGATCCCTGCCCCTTCCTTCGCATTCTTATCGGAAACTTGGCCCTCAAGTTTCCGGTCGCCGCTAAACCCTCCTTCTCCGGTGTGCATCCGACCAGTTCTCCATGCTTCTGCAAAATTAAGCTCATCGATTTCCCGACGCAGTTCGTCACCGTTCCTCTCGTCGTCGACGGCGAAACTTCCGGCGCCACCAGTTCTTCTTCTTCGTCTTCGTCGTCGTCTCAATCTAACTCATCACTCGCTGCCTGCTTCAGTCTCAACAAATCCGAGATTGATAAGCTTCTTTCCAAGCGGAAGGAACCGTCCGTGAAGATCGAAGTCTTCACCGGCCGCCGTGCTCCGCCGACTTGCGGCGGCGATGTACTCAGAACTTCAGCCAAGTTACTCGGCCGAATCGTCGTTCCGATCACCGCTTCGAGTCTGGCAGAATCAAAGCCGTGCGTGTTGCAGAACGGCTGGACCGTAATCGGCGAGGACAAGAAAGGTTACTCCTCGGCTCAATTGCGATTGACGGTTCGGACCGATCCGAACCCAAGATTTGTGTTCCGGTTCGATAGGGAACCGGAGTGTAGTCCTCAGGTTTTTCAGGTGCAAGGGAGTGTTCAACAACCGGTTTTTACCTGCAAATTCGGTTTTAGAAATGAACGTGATTGGAACCGTTCAAGGTACGTTCACGAAATTTTCGTGAGGTTCTGTTTTTTTTTTTCCCGGGAAAATGCGAGAAAGTTGCGATGAAAATCGTCGAACAGAGATGAAATTAAAAAATTAAATAAAAATTGGAAAAAAATCGTTCGTTCTGTTACTGATCTTCATTCGCTAAAATTAATTGCATTGCAGGTCGTCAATCTCTGAACAAAGTAGCATATCGAGGAGTTGGTTACAGAAAATCGGTTCCGACAAAGATCAATCGGCAAAAGAACGAAAAGGATGGTCCGTAACGATCCACGATTTATCCGGATCGCCGGTCGCCGCCGCTTCGATGGTGACGCCGTTCGTCCCGTCGCCGGGATCTCACCGTGTCAGCCGCTCAAATCCCGGCGCGTGGCTGATTCTCCGGCCTTTTGACGGTAGTTGGCGGCCGTGGGGACGTCTTGAGGCTTGGCGGGAGAGCGGCGGCTCCGATTCGATCGGCTACCGGTTCGATCTCCTCCCGGCAACCTCCGCCGCTGCCACATTGTCGACCTCCGTCGTAAGCTTGAGCACCGGCGGAAAGTTTACGATCGACATGACCTGCAGTGCGTCGCCAGTGATTAGCCCTAACGGGAGCTTCGACCTCGGGTCAGGTTGTGGATCTCGACCCGGATCCGGGGATTTCGGGTACCTGTCGCCGTATCAGTACAAAGGATTTGTGATGTCGACGACGGTGGAAGGGATGAGGAAGAAGGGGCGGCGGCCGGAGGTGGAGGTGGCGGTGCAGCACGTGACTTGCACGGAGGACGCGGCGGTGTTTGTGGCGTTGGCGGCGGCGGTGGACCTGAGCATTGACGCCTGCAGGCTGTTCTCTCAGAAGCTAAGGAAGGAGCTGAGGCAGTGAAATCTTGATTGTCGTTTCATTTGAATGAGCTTGTCGTTTTCACTTTCGGGCATTTTTGTAATTTTGTAGTTTTATACTCATTTTATTTTTGTTTATTTTTCAATATTTGAGTTGTATTTTGTACAGGGGAGAGATCAATATGGATAAAATAATTATAATAATAGTAAAAAATAAGGGATCAATCGATCGCCGGTTCCTTTCAATTTTCTGATTTAATTTTTTTAGTATTTACATATCTAATTTTAATTCATATTATTAAGAAAAAAAATAAAATGAAAATTGGTTTTATATAATTTTGTTTGTTAATTCCTTTCCAAAGAAACTAATAGTTTTCTATAAACTTTAAAAATTATTCAAATATGTAAATAAATTATTACAAATATCAGCTTTTCACTCACATATTTTAATTATAATTTTTATAAAATAATAATTCTCACGTAGCATAATTTTATTATTATTTTTCAAAAATTTCAATTTTACTTTACGAAATCAACAAACTGATTTAAGTCTACCAATTCAAACAACGATGAAGATTATCGGTTGATTGAAGACGGTCAACTGAACTTGTTGAAAACTATCGACTAGATTAATTAAAATATGAATATTTTAATATTTTAAGTCTTAGTTTTTTTTTTTTTTTTTTTTTTTTTTTGCAATATATGAAAAACCCCTATAGTTTAGGTTGATTAAAATATTGAATAAATTTGACAAGTATTAGTTTATTCATTTTAAATTTATACTGTTGAATTTCTTCATTTAAATCATTTGTTTTTAAATGCTAAAATTCAAACTTAATCTATATAGGATAAGTTTGAAGTTATTAAATATATAAAGAATTTGACTATATATTTCTTAAATTTATGGATCAGGTGAAGACTATTTTCTTACAAAGGAAATTAACAAAGACCTTATTATGATGACTATTTTAAATTTTGTTGGAAGTATATGAATTAAAATTTAGAATGAACAAACAATTCTATATTATATGATCCAATTAATATTTTATTCTTACATTTTTATTAGAGCAAGTCTTTCTTATTTTAATATTGTTGTATTATATTGACTAAATGTTTACTTAAATGAAAATTTTTTAATTTGAAAAAATATATAATTTAAATCAATGATTAGTTCACTAATTTTTAAAATTAAAATGAATATGAAGAAAAATAATGAAAAATAATATTATTTCAATTTTATTGGCAATATTTCTTGTCATTTTGACAAAAAATTACTTGAACCACAAAAAATCCAAATTTATAATCATAAATAATTTAAATTTATTGTTTTCATGTAGTTCAATAATTATTGAATTTTGAAAATTGAATTAAAAATTAAAAATTAAGTTATAATGATCAAAATTAAAAAAATAGATATTTTTTTAATGGCTAACCATTTTGTCAATCAAACCAAATAATATAAAATAAAATATATTAAATTTATAAACGAAACAAATATACAATAATTAGAACTAAAAGAAATTAGTATAAAATAAACATCTCTCTCAAATACCAATTTTCAAACAAGATTTTTGCAACATTTCTTATTCTGATTAATCTCCAAACAAGTATTTCATGCATCCTCGTCATTGCACTTCCTCCCCTCACCCCAAGAAGAATACAATGGAAGATTAGGAATCCTATGTTGGTGGTTGAACTATATGTATAAAAGAATCCATAAATGAGATGGCAACATGGATGTCAAGATTATAATAGAGATAATATATAAAAATTGTGATTAAAGTAAAAAAAATTATTTTTAATAAAGAGTTTCAGATACAACTTGAATGGAAATATGACATGAAATCTAAAGTTTGATAGTTGGGATAAAATATAAGCAAAGTATATTAGATCGGTTACTGTAGTCTCTGTTTTGCAACTTTATTTATTACTAGTACCGTTTGACCAATTGCAACTTTATAATTAAATTTCTATTTTTTAAACAATTAAAATTTTAATTTCTAATTTATAAACTAATTTGTAAGTTATATCAATAATTCAATTAGACAATATAAAAGTTGAATTTGAAGAATTGAAAATGTCTCGGTTGGATGTTGGAAGAGGAGTTAAAGAGTGTTTGGATTGATGAGAGGAGATGAGAGAAAGAGGAGAGGAAGACGAAAATTAAGTGATTTGGGATATGAAATATTTATTTGAGAATTGGTGTTTTAGAGAGGAGAGGTTGGAAAAACTTGTTTTGAGATTTGTGTTTAGAAGAGAAAATGTTTATTTTAAATAAAATTTGATTTGAAGTTTGATGAAATGTTAGAGAGAAGTTGAGGAGAGGTTGAGGGAGAGTTGAGGAGAAATTATGATAAACTAAAAACAAACATGGAGTTCAACTATTCATCTCCCTCTCCTCTTCCTCTCTCCAAATCCAAACACCTCATTCAAAAGTTGGAAAGAGGTTGTGATATACTAAAAACAAATAACGACTTGAGTCTCAACTCCTCCTCTTTCTCTCTCCAAATCCTATTGAGTCTGTTTGCCTGCCTCTTTTATAGAGCTATTAAAAACGAACTTCTATAATCACTCTTTAAACATCTCATTCAAACATCCTATTACTACAATTTTTTCTTCAACACCACTCAAACTAACCTCTTATTTCTAATCACTCAAAATAATCATTCCACATTCAACCACCCCCAAAGAATAACAGAGATTCCAAACCATAGAAATGAATTTTAGGGTTGTTGCTTTGAAAACAAATCACTTGAAAATAACAACTCTCTACCTTACCAACAAGTAGCTATGTCCAGATATAACAACCAACAAAGCCAGCCAACAAAGAAAGATTGAAATTGATTATACAAAGTTACCTAACAAGAAATGTTTTGCTTTTCCTATAGCTGATCCTCTGGGTTATAGATGATCAAATTCTCAATTTCAATACAAACACTCAGCCAAATCTTAGGCAGCCAACTTTATCAAAAACATAGACAAGATCAGAAAATTCAAAAGCAGAACCTTGAAACTCACAGATATATATATTCAAATCCTCAATCTGCTGTAGTCTCTTCACTGTGGTCAACTTCAGATCGAATGTCTGGTAATGTATCCAGATCCACCCGTTCCGTTGCATGTGAGTCATTAGAATCGATTGGATCTTCTTGAACTAAGTCTTCAGTGTGATTTGCTGAGCCAGAGTTGTTACCATCGGACTCACCATTATCTCCAAACTTCTCATTCTGAGTACGTTCACGTTTCTCCTGGGTTATCATGGTTGGTAAAACATTCTCCAGTTCGGTTGTTTTGTCACCTGTAACAGTAATATCTGCCTTATTAGAGATATTTAAGGTCTCACCTTCAACCCCATTTGGATTTTCATCTTTACTGGAGGTGTTTGGCTGAGATTCAGAAATGTTGTTCGCTAAAACTGTGTTGTTCAAATTTGTGAGTATCGATGATGGAAGCAATGTTTCGTCCCGAGCAGTCAAATTGTCTATGGTTCTTTCTTCAGGATGATTCAGACCAATTTCTGTTCCATTCTGCTGGGAAGAATCGGCATTCAATGAATTGTTTATCTCAGGAATTGCAGATGACTTACTATTGCTTGATTCAGGTGGATCATTAGATTGAGTAGTCAGGATTGAATCAGTAGGGAGGGAAGTGTTTTCATTCAACTTCACGCCACTCAGATTCTCATTGGTTGAAGTTCCGTTGGCAACTACTTCATCGGTTACCTGTGAATCCGTTTCATTCTGATGGGAAGAATCGGCATTCTCTACCTTACTTGGCTCAGTAGTTGCAGATGATGTATTGTTGCTCAATTCGGGTGGATCGTCAGATTGACTAGTCAGGATTGGATTTCCAACTGAACCATCGGTAGGTAGGGAGGTGTTTCCATTCAACTTCACATTGCTAGAATTCTCTATGGTTGAATTTCCATTGTCAACCATTTTATCTACTTCAGTTAACTGTGAACTGTTGTGGGTCCGGTTAAATTCCAAGGTGTCGCCTGATTCATTATCATGTTCTTTGCTATTCAGCTCCAAAAGCTCATCTGAATTCTCTGAATTCTCTGAATTCACTTCTTCCGTCACTGAGGTGGTAGAGTGGTCATCATGGGCTACTGCACTAGAAGCATCATCCCCCTTGTAGTTTTCTTCTCGTGCTTCATGGGTGCTCTGTTCACTGCCCTCATTCTCCTGGTTATCTCTCTCCTCATTTCCTCCTGCCTCCGCAGCACTGCCTTCTTTCAATCTCTCATCATCCACATTCTCGCCTTCATGATCAGATTCTTTATCTGCCTTCTCTTGATCATTTTCGCCAACGTCAACATCACGCCCTCCTTTCACATCGTCCTCGGTCTTCTCTTCATGCTTGCTTCCTTCGTCCTCCTCATTGATCGCCTCATGTTTCAGTTCTTCACGTTCCTCTTCTTCCTCTTGCTTTGTGTCCTCTTCCTCACCTCTAGTCTCTTCTTCTTCTTCCTCCTCCTGGTTCTCACCTGGATGAACTTCCTCGACATGGGGGTGAAGGTCTTTTCTTCCAAGTTTCAAGACATCCCCACCAACCGGAGTTTTACTCAATATTTCATTGTCCGTCTGGCCAAATTCTTTCTTCTTATCATGAGAGCGTTTCACTTGATAAATTAACCAACAACAAACACCAACCAACAGAACGATCTGTAGAATATGCTTCACCTTGATGCCTTTCGACCTGGTGCCCCGACTTGGCGATTTCTTCAACATGATGAATTTCCCAAGCCAAAACCCTTATATTTTTACTTCCTATAAATAATCAAATATCAGTAGTCTAGAGACATTATTTTTTCGACAAAACTACACCACAAAACTTTCCACAATTCAAAAATTACAACACCAAATAGTACATTCCATATTTCTAGTCTTTCAAAATGCACTCAGACTACTACAAGAAAATTATCAGAACGTGGCACTGAAATCCAAAAAGAACAAAAAGAAGAACAAAGAAAAAGAGAATAATAGAAGTGAGGGAAAAAAAAAAATTGTGGCAGTGCCTTGATAATGACAATATCCAAAAAACTTAGGTTCCAATTTGGCTTGCAAGTATGGTCAACTGAAGAAACACTTAAAATTGTCTAGAAAGAAATGAGAATTATTGACATAGTTCATTTCAGTGTGCACTCAGGGCTAATATGGAGATATACCTTTAATCTTGAACCCAAGTTTGTATAATGCTACTATTTCGTTACATCCTATACAAATATAGTAATCCATACCAACTAACCAAAAAATCCCTCTCCAAAATTTCACTAACTTTAGAGATTGATCAGCATGTAAATATAACAACTCAGGTTCTACAATCATTAGCTTCCAATTCATTCAATAAGAAACAGTAAAATCTTTTTTCTTTTAACAAAAACGTCTTACATCTCTTTAACTCCCCTTCTAAATTCGACACCGAACAAACTTTTGCCTCTTTTCTACTTCTTGACTACTCAAGAATCCAAAAGAAGAACCAAGAATCACAGGATAACATATATAAGAGAGATGAGATAATCAAGTTTTCTACACCCTTAATAGCCTAAGTCAACGCAGTCAAACTGAAAAATAACCATCCAAGCCATGGACATTACTTCAACTTGAAAAGCGACATTTCAGAATACCCTCCCACCAACCCTGGCATCCAAGAAATCCATAGCACTGCATCCTTATGCCATACCGAGAGGCGAGAAACTTGTAGGATATTTTTCAGTGACACAATGCTTTAAAAGACATCAGAGTTTACAATTAGCCCATTATATATATATATATATATGTGAGTCTATCTATCACATACATGGGAGACTAACACAAACAAGAAGCAAAATCCTCAATAATCCCTTACAACCACAACGCAATTTCTAAACAAAACTTAAGTTACAATCAAAACCAGATTATTCAGACCTACAACATGTGCTACAGTACACCAAACTCCAACCAATCAAACACATGAAACTCCCAAATTTAGAAAACCAAACAGTAGATTTGCACCAAATCCTTTCATGCAAAAACCGCGATAAGTGCCACACAGACTCTTTCATCCGATCACGAAATGAGGGAAATAGAAGGAAAATCTAAGAATGAAATAAGTTCCACGAAGAATCTAACTCAAATTGAAAACTCGAAGGCTGAACAGTTACAAATCGAAAGTTGAAATGAAGAGTAAAGGGGTTGGAGCAAGAAATACCTGCAAGAAGATGAACTAGAACTGGCCAACGATGGTTAAAAAGAATGAAAAGTGAAATGAGTTTCGCGGCAATCAGAGCACATTCAAGGTCTCAACAATGGCGGGAGGTCGAGAGATAGTTCATAAGTTCGCGTAGTGGGAGGGAGAGATCGGATCCAATAGCAAGAAAAGGGAAATAAAACTGTTACTCTCGAACTCTGCCGCTACTGAAAATATTATTATTATTATTATTATTATTATTATGAATAAATTGAAAATTTTTAATTTAATTTTGTGAGGTAAAGATAAGTTTTTTTTTTTTTTTTAATAATAAATATTAACATTATACCAGGAATAAACACGCTAGATAAGTTTCGAATTCTGGATCTAAAAAAAACATGTTTTGAGAGCTCAAGGCTTCAATCGACTATAATATCCCCGACCCTGACGTAAAGAGAGAGTTGCCTGTCTTGGAAAGTAGAAACAACTTGACCCATTTTCGGATGAGCCATAAATTGAAGTTGTCTAATCAAAGTGAGGGAAAAAAGACAAAAGTTAAAATATTAATTTAGTCCTTTTTATTTTAATATATAGACTTAAAATATATAGTTTAAGTATTAAAATTTTAAGCTTGTTTTATTCTAATTTTTAAATTTTAAAAAATTAATTTTGATTCTTAAATTTTGATAACAATTTAAAATTGGTTCTTACACTAAATTTAAAATTAATATTAAATAAAATTAATTTGATATGTTAATAATTTTAATAAGTAAAGAAGATGATGATATATATTTTTTAATTTAAATATAAGACTCCTCTGTTTTTTTTTTTTTTGATACTTTCATAGTACTCGCTTAAAAAAAAACAAAAATTAGTAAATTAATCAAATTTAGAAAATTAATACAAATAAGATTTTTTTTTTTTTTTTGGATGGGTAAATACGGTCATTAAAAAAGAAATAATATATATATATAGATATATATATATAGTAATTGATGTTAATGAATATTTAATGCAATGTTAAAATTCATCAATATTAATAATTAATTTTTGAGATGAGATCATCCAGTACAATTTCTTTAAACAAATTAAAAAATAAATAAAAACCTTTGCTCGGCGAACTTATTCCTACGCTTGCTTGCTTACCTAGTGGGCTAAGCTAATCGGCCCACTTTGTTCCATTATAGCTGTAGTCTCACGTAGTGGGCTTGATCCACTAGCCCATGGATCAGATTGGTTCCGCAAACTTCACCTCTACTTTTTATGATCTTGGAAATGCCTAATTTTTAAAAAATAATTAAAAAAATGCATAGTTTAGTCCATAGGGTTGATGGCTACACTTTAGTCTAAAAATTTAGACTTTAATTTTTAATTTTGAGAAATATAGAAACTAATCCGTATAATTGTAAAAAATAGAATTTAGTTCATATAATTTGAAGAATTATAATTTAATCTGTAGGTTTGATGAAATCTAAAAAATCATCTTTGTCATTAGTAATTGTTGGTAGATAAAATATGTAGACAATTATTTTCGATTATGTCAAAATAAACAACATTATACTAATGTAAAGCTTTAGTCCAACCGAATATTCTATCGAGGGTATCTAGATACAAATCTCGAGTCCTTAGACTACGTTCAACATAGAGTATCATGCAAGCATAAACAATAAACCACAAATGGGACTTGAAAAGACTACCATCTATGCTTCGTAAAAAAGACAATCGTCGGTTAACTAGTTCAACAATATATACTAGTGTTAATCCAATAACTAAGTGATCTTCGATTCAAATTCCCCACCCCCAAAGAGTTGTTGCTTGACAATTTATGAGGATTAGGCAATAATTACTAATATCATATTCTAGGGTTTGGTTGGAAGTAGAATTAGTACATTATTAATGTTGTTGAAATAACATTTATTAGTAGAGTTAAATTTGCTTGTTATAATTTTCGACTCGAGCTGATAATTAGTTAATATATATTATAAAGACGATAATCTCGAATTCTCAATATCTTCTACGCTAATGTAAGTGCTAGTATTGTTTGTTCAGCGGACGTAGTACTTGGTACTACGGACGCCGACTGTAGTGGCGCAGGCTCTGAAATAGTTGTTGCTGCTTCGACTGCGACCACAGATGCTCGGGCGAGATCGGATGATTCCTTCACCTCCTTTGTCTTACCCCACAGGAAACAGTATAGCCCCACTATCAACACAGCTGCCCCCAAAATGCTGCAAAAGTCAATAATCATCCATTTTATATTTTTCTAATTAAATGAAAAAAAAATTAATTAATAATTAAGTTTGATTTTAATTTAATAAACCATACTTTCCAAGTTTAATCTCCTCTCCAAGTAGGATGGCTTCTGTGATTGTGACAAAAATTAAAGTCAACGGGTTGAACATGGGAGGGAATGTTGGTCCTTTGACTGAAATTGCCCACGTCATCAAACAAAATGTTGTTGCTGTCGCCAATGCTCCCTGCAATAGTAGGACCATTTTATTAAACGCATATGGTTGAATTTTAAATAGTCAATATTCTAAATGTTTACTTTTAAATTTTTATATTGAGCTATGAAAATATCTACAATTAAAAAAAAAAAAAAACTTTATTACGTCTCTTTATACAAAATGAAAATGTTTTAGAGTCTGATAATATTATCGTGACATTAATCGAAAGGCACGTAAATTAACTCCAATAATTACGAATAAAAAAAATATGTTCTCGCTTGCTTTACTAAGAAACGTAAATTATTTATGTTTTCATTATTAATTAAATTTGAGATAATATCCATATATATATATATATATATATATATATATATATAATCTAATATTTATGAAGCATATTTCAAAATTAATGAAAAATCAAAGAGATGACCTAACATTCTTACACAAATTGTTTGCTTTTGTACTTATTTTGAGAGGTCAACTATTATATACAAAAATAAAATACAAAAACGAAATTCCGGCCATTTTTACATATAAAATATAAGCAAAAAAAAAAATTCCGTACGCATGAATGTTTTTTTTTTTTGTTTTTATTTTATTTTATTTTATTTTATGGAGCACGATTAAATTTTCTAAATAAAATATAGAGCTTTCAAACACATTCCTGTATAATTAAAATAAAATATCAATCCCTGAAATTTCACTTTAAAAGTTTATAATTAAAATAAAATAAACGTGAAAATTTACCAAATCGAAAATCGACGAAAATCAAAAGGGTCACTCAGAGAAAAACGAGAGAGAACAAGGAAGAGAAGAGCAAAGAATCGAGGGAATGAGAGAGAAAGGAGGGAAGATAACACGATTTTGAACAGTACGTTACTGTTTATATTCATGTTATGAATAGTGATAATCCAGATTTACCAAATCTCTTCTCCAAACAAGTATTAGAGGTGTTTAGTTAATCTGTATTAACTTAACACCCACCAAACACGCCCTTAGTTCAAAATAATATTTAATCATAAATTTTAAGCAACTGATAATTATTAATTAATAAATAAAAATTTGATAAAAAAGAAAATGATGATAAAGAGATGAAATGATGATTTTTTTTTTTTTTTTTTTGTAATACCGAATATAAAATGGTGATAAGCTGGAGATCCCAAGCAAGCTTCCAAGCGGCCTTGTTGGTGTTAATGCAGAAGCCAAGCAGTGTTGACTGAATGCATGCTATGACACATGTTACCATCGTCGACAAATACTTGGACGGAAATATCTTCAGCAATTTTACCTGCGTTACCAATTTTCTAATTTTAATTAATTAAAAATCCTACTCTCTCCACAAATTATATTTATATATATACTAATCCCTTAAATTACATATTTTTTTTCATAAGTGTATTACGCTACAACTTTTATCCGATTCATTCAAACAACGGTTTTCTTATAAAACCATTCAATTCAAATACTATATTCACATTCTTAAAATAAAAATTAAAATTAGAATTTAATCTAAACTTTATAATTTAGTCAAGAATTTGAGTTTATTCTTTATACTTTAATAAAATTAAAAAAATAATATTTGTCCGTTGTAATGGTTTAGTAAATTAAATACGTAAAATTTAAATTCAGTTTAATTATTATTGCTTTTCGTCTTTTATTTCTAAAATTTAAGTTTTTATTTACCTAAAATTTAAGTATATGAATAATAATCAAATTAATTTCATAAATAAAAAACTAATATTTATATGTTTTTTTTTACTTTCAAAATTTGGGTTGATTTGTAATAGGTTGATATAAAAAACAAAATGGTTACGAAACGATACCTTAATTATTTATGTCTCAATAATAAAAGTGTGTGATAAGTAATTAATCATACATCAAAAATTATATCTAGATACTTAATTCATCTATAAGTTATAAATTTTAGGGTAAATTATAAATTTAGTATCCTATAGTTTGATGAAGCTAGCTAGAATTAGACCTTATTCTTTGAATGAAGAAATTAGAATTTAGTCCCTAAGATTTGATAAGATCTAAAAAATAGTCCATTGTTGGCGAATACAATACGTAGAAGTTAGTTATTTTTGTGATTAATGATAAGAGCATAAGTAATTGATTGGACAAAAAACACATACTTTATACATCATATTTACATACTTAATTTACCTACAATTTACAAATAACATTGACTATTTTTAGGTTTGATATAAATTCTATATTTCTCCATATATTCTTTAATTCTCCGAATCATATAAATTAAATTTTAAATTTTCAAATGATAAGACCAAATTCTAACTTTAATGAAACTAAGAGACTAAATTTATAATTTACCCTACATTTTATCAAAAATCATATAATTTAAATTTTTAAATAGATTAAACTTTTTTTTTTGTCTAAATTTATAATTTATCTATATATATATATATATATATATTCAATAAATAAGATGGCTAAATACGTATATATATGCAGGTATAAAAAAGAGTGAACATACTTGAACAACAAACCAAGCAGCATAAGAAAAGCAGCTTCCGAAAAGCAAGAAGGAGCCACGTGTCCAGTGAGGGTTATAATCATTGCTATTATTAGAAAGATGAAGTGCGACATGTCGATGCTGATGATGACCAATGTAAAATCCTTTCCCTTTGTAAATACTTGTAATTAATGCACCTCCAACGCATAAAATTGCCCCTGCAATCTTTACTCTCCCTGCTTTTCTTTTCAAGCTCACTTCTTCCATCCTACATTAATAATTCATCATTCAATTACATTAAATGTGTAGCTATACCATATATTATAAATTATATAATATGATCCATCATTATTATTTTTGTATTAAATTCCTCTGTACCTAAGAATTGCGGATATGACAAATGTCACCACGGGAATCAAGTTCAGGAAGTTTGTAGCGTAAGTTGCTGTCGTGTCTCTTAGACCGTAATAGAACAGTCCCATTGCTGCTGTTATCCTGCATTTCATTCATTTCCTTTCTTTTTTTATTAACATTTTTCTTTTTTCTTTTACCATTTTCTTATATCATATATCTTTGTTGGTGTTTGGGGTTTGGTATTATATATATATATATATATATAAAAGTTTATGGCATTAAATGATTCACGTGGGTATCGAGGAGAGATAATCTCATGTATACAAGTTTTGTTCATGCATGCTTTTGTGTTTATTCTTTTGTGATCGTCAGGAATAAGTTAAATTCATAGATATCAAATATTTATTAAATTATTTTTTAGTATTTAAATATTGTAGGATGGTTTTTTTTTTTTTTTGAAATCTACTATTTTCTTGTGATGCAAACAAAGTATCTCACATTGATTAGAAGAGAGGAAGATCATGAGTATATAAGTGACGATAAACTTCACCATTGATATATTGGGTGAAACCAAAGACAAATTCATGCGGGTGTATGTTGGACAAAACCATATCAATGTGAAGATTCGGGTAGGATTGTCATATACTTATCAATTGGTATCAGAGCTATATATGCCGATAGATCGCCTCGGTGTAGGACAAAAACTTTGGAGTCCCGAGATGAAAAATTTGTAGTAGCTTTACTAGGTTGGTGGTGTACTTTCGGGAGGAGTAAAGTACTTAATCAGATGTTGGGATGCAAACAAATATCTCACATTGGTTAAAAGAGGTGAAGATCATGGGTATATACGTAAATGAATCTCGTATCTTGAAGGAGTACACGTTCATAGCCCAATGCCACCCCCTTTGAGACAATATTATAGGATAAGATTACATGTGTGGGTGAAAATATTTAAAATGTATATAAAATGTGAACCCATTCAAAACAAAAAAATTATACCGTTTTTTGAAATTTTAAAATAAGATATTTTATTTTTGAAATATGACTAAGTACTCAAACATAAATAAGTGGTATTTATGGCCTAAGTTCAAATTATTTATTCTAATGAAATGTTATATACTAATAAACGAAAATTAAAATAAAATACTCAAATAATTAATAATTAAACAAAACTCTTATAAAATTTAAATTTGTATATAAGCAATGTTTGAAATGTCGCTATGATCTATACCCTTTTTGAGAATGAATAAAAGAATATATTATTAATTTCAAAAAAAAGAATAAATCCTTTTTGAGAATGAATAAAAGAATATAATATTAATTAAAGAAAATATGAAAGAAAGTTTTTATATGGGTTTAAATATCTAATGGAAATGAGAAAAGCAAGGGGGAGATCAGAGAAGCGTACCCGGTGAAGGCACTGAGAAACAGCCAAAACAAAATCTGGCCGTTTATCTTGTTTGCGTTTTTTCTGCAACCACCAAAACCACATGACTATCGAGTGATTATTATTTTTCAAATATTCGAAAATTAATTCACGAAAATCAAAAATTTGGTAAATAATCCAAACTAACACCTTAATTATATATTCATTTTAAATAACTTCACGATCTTTATAACATATAAAAATTAACAAACTAATATAATTAAATAATAAAATATAATAAAAACTACTATTTTAGTTCCTAATTTTGAGGTCTATTTTCTATTTA
>JBBMEG010000022.1:14448011-14473804 GCA_037832605.1 Cyclanthera cordifolia
TGAAGGAAACTATCCTAACATGCAATATTAACAAAATAACATGAAAGCATGATAAAAAGGGGTGTAAAGGTTCATGCAGCCATGTGCAACACGCACTGGACAAGCATGACCGTGACACTTTGCACGCTTTGTGACGTCGAGATTGCCATCATTGTCTTCCTTTGGCCACCCTTGCGTCGAAGCTCTCATTGAACGATTTCTGACTCGAAACCCCCCACCGAGCTCAAGTACACACCAACTGATTGAAGCTCACCGTAATGCCAATGTTCGAGAATCAAATGCTCAATTAACTCAAGTGTTGAGTCAATTAGAAATAGAAAAGAAGCGCGGCGAAGAATTAAACAAGCTTAAAAAGACAAGTCAGGTATTATATCATTACTAAACTAAAAACTCCATAATTTTATATTTATATGTTTTTTAATATTCTTTGTATATGTTTAAATATTAATTTTATTTATAGAGTTCAACAGTATTTGAAAAAAAGGTTATGAATTTTTGAAATGCATTAATCACCACTGAACTATACTCGTTTTGGTGTAACTTTAGCAGTAGAACTTACAATAGTGTGAAGTTTTATTGTATTGAACCACTTCTAATATAATATTAAATTATTATAATTAAATTTTAAAATGTAGTGGATAAATTAGAGTATATGTAATACTATTGTGTATATATTCTTGAAATTTAGGCACAATGTCGGTGGGAGCTCCCCATTGAAGAATTTGGAAATACATCAACTAGAACAACTTAAAGCATCATTGGACGAGCTAAAGAAGAATGTCACACAACAAGCAGATAGGATTTTGATTCAAACCTCCAATTTGAATCCGCCACCGCAATTCTTCCCGACTCCGACGCCTGCAAACCCAAACCAGCAAGGTGGTGTTTTCGTCGTCGATTCGAAGAACATGATCTCTCATCTACATTACATTAACTATGGCTCCTATGGATCAAGAGGTTTCTTTTGAAGGAGAAGAAGAAGAAACAAATTTGGCTTAAGCAAAAATAAACCATAGTGTGTAGTTTCAATTTTCACACAGTTTCAAAATTTCCCACAGTGATATGATTGGTATCAACCATGAAACTTCTTCTCATTATGAAATAATGTTGTATGTTTGTATATATAATAGTTGATCTATGGTAATTGCTATTTTAATATAAATCTTACTTATAAGTATATATTTTTGTATGCCATAGTTTTGTTTAATATATATAAATAAATAAATAAATAAATATATATATATATATATATACCCATACTTTCTAATATGATATCAGAGTACAATGTTGGTTATTAGTCTCTCAAATTTCGAGGATCCCATCCAAGCGGGCAAAAACTTAAGCGTGCATTTGATGATCCAAAAAAGTTATATCCGACCCAAGTGATTAAGCCAAAGCGGATATTTCGGTCAAAAAATTCAGATCCAAGATATTGAGGGACATGTTGGAGATACTCACACTTATTCACATTGAAAATGTGATAATTCCTCAACACATTTAAAGATATATGGTGAGATACTCATCTCATAATCAATTAGTTTTGAAATGAATGTCCACACTTTCTAATAAATTTTGAGTTATAGGTTTTTTGACTGACAAAAGGAACACTAAATATTTTTTTGATAATTTTACCATTTTCACGTAAAAATATCTTAAAATTAACTTAAATTAAATGTGTTAATTGCCCCACTTTTTAAAAACTCATTTGTGCAAACACCATCATTTATGCAATTTTCCAAAAAAAAAAGAAAAAAAAGAAAAGGAATTACCCGGCTAAATAAACACTACACTTCAAAATTAGTGACTAAAATGATATATACTTTTTTATTTTTCAAAATAAAAGAAGGGCCAAGTGTGCTTTAGCATTATATTATTGAATTAAAAAAAAAAGGGAAAACAAAATGTAAATGAAAGTATTTTCAACGGAAAGAAAGAAAACTATTTTCGATGGAAAAAAAAAGGAAACATTGTTAATTCTTCCTTTCTAAATCATCGGTGTGCTTATCTGACAACGTGAGCTGTGCAAGAACAGTGTCGTACAGTTTTTTTCCTTTTTAAAAAACAGTGGCCCGATACAATTCTAGCGATTTCAGAAAACGACACTTTCCCACCCGATATGTCGACACGAATCGGGTCAGATCTCAGATCCCCCTGAAGTGGGCCCAGCCACGTATAACCCTGACAGAATGTCGACCCCACTCACACGTGGCAATGGAGATGACGACAAGATTTCTTTTTGGTAGGAGATGACGTGGCCGCTGGCAGCGTACGTGCGCAAGTTCTTGCTTGAGGTTTTCCAGCTCATTTTTATTTTTATAGCGCTTTATATTCATTTTCGGCTTAGAATCTCTTACCATATATTTTACTGATTCATTCTTCGCTGCCAGGTCTAATCGTCTGATTCCTTCTCTAGGTGAGATTGCCTACTTCTTCGCCACGTGTCATCTCATTTCTAACTTCAAAATTAATTATTCATAGATTAAAAAAACTCTTTTAAAAATTACTTTATATCAAAAAAAAAAAAAAAAAACAATAAAATTTAAAAGTATGTTTAAATATTGAAGATTAATGTTTTTTTTTAATACAAATTAAATTAATATAAGTTGAACAGTATTACTTTCCAATAATAAAATTAATGTGTCAATTTTATAATATTTAAAACTAATCTCACTTTATCTATTATTATGAATTAATTTTAACTGAAATTAACTTGCACTTTTCATTTGGGTAAAAGAGTTGTTTATCTGTGTAATCATTTTTTTTTGTGCTTTGTAAAGATAATTGAAGTGCTTAAATTTGTATCTTAAAAAAAAATTCTAATATAAATATTGTTTTCCGTAAGTGTATTTTGTTACACATAATAAAAATTAAATATTTAAAGTTAATTATAACTCATAATTAAAAAAAAGAGCTAAAAAAGATATGACAATTCATGGCTTATTTAGTTGTTACGAATTTTTAAAGTCAATACTACTTTTGACATAAAATATGTATTCATAGCATAACATAAAATATGTATTTATGATTAAAATGTCACATATTAAATTAGACTTTCAATATAATAAACATTAGTTTGAATAATGTCCGGTCAATATTACAAAATCAGTCAAAGACATTTGTAAATTTAAGTTGGATGATGATTTTTATTTTTATTTTGAAAAGTAAATCAAATTTAAACTATTGTATACTGATTTTTTTTTTTGAAAGGAGATTTTCTTCTTTCTTAAGCAAACACTTCAATAATTTTTGTTTATGTTTTAATTTTATTTTAAATACTATTTCAAATTTTGATATAAATTTTAAAAGCCTTGGTTAAAAAGGTTATATAACAAACAAATAAATTCATTTATTATAAAACATTGGTTGTATAATATAGAAAAATATAATACTATGTTTCTGCACAAAGAAACTATATTATTAATTAAAATAGGAAAAGCAACAATTAATTTTGATCTAGTTTCCAAATACGAAGAAAATTAAGATACAAAATGTAAATCTAAATACTGTATTTAAAAAAAATTAATAAAAAAAGAAAGAAAGAAAGGAGATATTAGTGGAGGTGTGGGACCGACCTGACAGTAGCTGTGCTGTAACGAAAAATGAGCCAGCTATGCTCTGCTATGGGTTCCAGCCTGTTTCATCAATGCTCCATTTCCCTCTTTTTATTCTAATTTTAATTCCCCATTCAATTTCAATTCTCGCCTCAATTTTTTCTCTGTTTCCTCCCCGGCGAATTCCTCCCCCGCCGGCGAATTCTACTTCCTCATGGATCCCTGCCCCTTCCTTCGCCTTCTCGTCGGAAACTTGGCTCTCAAGTTTCCGGTCGCCGCTAAACCCTCCTTCTCCGGCGTCCATCCCTCCGCCTCTCCATGCTTCTGCAAAATCAAACTAAACGATTTCCCCACTCAGTTCGCCGCCGTTCCTCTCCCCATCGACGGCGAAGTTTCCGCCGCTTCCACTTCACTCGCTGCGTGCTTCACACTCAACAAATCTCAGATTCAGAAGCTTCTTTCCAAGGGGAAAGATCCGTCGCTGAAGATCGAAGTATTCACCGGCCGCCGTGCTTCCGCCAATTGCGGTGGCGACATCCTCGGTAACTCCGCCAAGTTATTAGGCCGAATCGTCGTGCCGATCGCCGCTTCGATTCTGGCGGAAACCAAACCGTGCGTGTTTCAAAATGGCTGGACCGGAATCGGCGAGAGCAGAAAAGGTTACTCCTCGGCTCAATTGCATTTCACGGTTCGAGCTGAGCCGGACCCGAGATTCGTGTTCCGGTTCGATGGTGAGCCGGAGTGTAGTCCTCAGGTTTTCCAGGTGCAAGGGAATGTACGGCAACCGGTTTTTACTTGCAAATTCGGTTTCAGAAACGAACGTGATTGGGATCGTTCAAGGTGCGTTCAGGAATCTTTCGTGATCTTCTGTTTGTTTCCCGAGAAACTTGCGAAGAAAATTCTCGAGGTGATAGAAATTATGTTACTGATTTTGATTCGCTAAATTTAATTGCAGATCGTCAATCTCTGAACAAAGTAGCACTTCGAAGAGTTGGTTGCCGAAGATCCGATCCGAAAAGGACCAATCGTCTAAAGAACGAAAAGGATGGTCCATAACGATCCACGATCTTTCCGGATCGCCGGTTGCCGCTGCGTCAATGGTGACGCCGTTCGTCCCATCTCCGGGATCACACCGTGTAAGCCGCTCAAATCCCGGCGCGTGGCTCATCCTCCGGCCGGTTGACGGTAGCTGGCGGCCGTGGGGTCGCCTCGAGGCCTGGCGGGAGAGCGGCGGCTCTGATTCAATCGGCTCCCGATTCGAGCTCCTCCCGGCGACCTCCACCGCCGCTACGCTGGCGACCTCCGCCATAAGCTCGAGCGCCGGCGGGAAGTTCACGATCGACATGACAGGCAGCGCGTCGCCAGCGATTAGCCCTAACGGAAGCTTCGATTTAGGGTCCGGATCCGGATCTCGACCCGGATCAGGGGATTTCGGGTACTTGTCGCCGTATCAGTACAAAGGATTTGTGATGTCGACGACGGTGGAAGGGATGAAGAAGAAGAACAGGCGGCCGGAGGTGGAGGTGGCGGTGCAGCACGTGAATTGCACGGAGGACGCGGCGGTGTTTGTGGCGTTGGCGGCGGCGATGGACCTGAGCATGGACGCCTGTAGACTGTTCTCGCAGAAGCTCAGGAAGGAGCTGAGGCAATGAAACATTGTTTGTCGTTTTTCCAATTTCGGTTTATTTTGTAATTTTTATAATTTAATTTATTTTCCAATAGTTGAGTTTTGAACTTTTGTACATAGAGATCAATAGATGCACGATTCTTTTTTATTATTATTATTTTATATTGTTTGTCATTTTTTTATTTAAAAAAATTGTAAACTTTTTGGCATGAGACAAGTATGCAAGGAGGATTGAGAATCCTATGTTTATTTCTGAACTGTTTCTATAGAATCCTATGTTGGTGGTTTTTGTGTGTGTTATAAAATGAGATAGCCCCATCTTAACATGAGAATGAATAAAGTGTCACTAAGATCACTATCATCTTAACTATATCAGCAATTTCATAACTTTATTATATGTATATCCATAGTTAACTTTTTATATTAGGTTATCAATCCTAACCTATCCATGTTGCATAGAGTTTTAAGTTATTTAATTTGAATTCATGATCTCTTGATCGTTGAATTGATTGAATTAAATGCTTAGGAGACGGCCTCTACATCTATTTTTTAAGATTTTTTTTATTCGAGACCATTAGTATGTAGCACGTCGAAATTTCAAGTCGAATCAAAGCAATCTATTTATCGGAACCAACCAAGTGAGCATAAAATATAGACCTATACTATAGGTCTTGAGTTTCTATGCGAATCAAGATTCAGAAAATGAAGTTTTTTATGGAACCAAAACACCCATACTTTAGCACCTAGTATAATAACGTCAGGGCAACAACAAACACCAGTTTGAGTTGGGGGAAGGGAGTGATTTAGTGGCAGTGGGTGGTAAAGTTTGTTGTGCAAGATTAACTATGACTCTTTAACAAGGACTACCTACAAGGGCAGCAACAACAACCCAGCTCGAAAGTCAAAGTTAGTGGCCTGAATTTCGAAGGCGGCAAAAAGATCGTTTTAAAGCGAGTAGATAAGACCCTGATTCTGAATATTGTTGAGCTATTACTCTTATTGTTCGTCAAAACCATATTAGCATAATACCTATCCAGGGGTTTGTTCCTCTCCCTATCTCAGCACGATATTGCTTAAAAACATCCACGGCACTAAAAGAATTTCACAGATCAAAGACGTCGAGCAAGCAAGCGTGTTATCTCTACAATAAATTCTATTTTTGATATGCAAGTTAGTTTATCATTTAGTATTTGAGCAACTTTTCAAGCATCTTTTTTCACTTCAATTTAATGTAAATTCAATTTCACTATCACGAATAGCTAGCACCTCGACACACCCTGAATTATTTTTAATTTAGCATTCAACCTCTCCTCTCTAAAAGAGAAGCTCATAAAAGGCAATTAAAGAAAGGTTGTAATAGTAATGTTTAATCGTTGTTTGAAAAAAATGTGGTAAAAACTCATTTATAATACCTCCCTAAAACTTTCAAACAACCTTAAGGTCTTAAATAAGAGTGTTCCCTAACAAAATTTTGAAACCATGTTACTATTTACACAATTTAAGAGGCCCCATCAATAATAAGGAATATCCAAGCAGATTTTGTGTGTTTGTAACATTAAATACAAACCATTTGAAAAGAACATCTTTTTGCTTGCCAATAAGCTACTATATAACTTGTTCAGATATCACATCCAGAGAGCCAAGCAGTCAACAAAAACAGAAATTGATTGTACAAAGTTAACCAACTAGCCACATGCCCTGCCTTCTCCTATTGATGATCAAATTTTCAATTAACAAAACAAACACTCAGCATAATCATGGGCAACCAACTGCTTATGAAAAACAAACAGATTAGAAAACTCCAAAGAAATTCCTTGACACCCACCTCTATAATTCAAATGCTCATTCTGCTGCAGTCTCTTCACTCTGGTCAACCTCAGTTCTAATGTCTGGTAACGTATCCAGATCTACCCGTTCGGTTACATGAGAGTCGTTAGAGTCGATTGGATCTTCTTGAACTGGGTCCTCAGTATGATTTGAAGAGTCAGAGCTATCACCATTTGATTCGATGTTATCTTCCAACTTTTCATTCTGACTAGTTTCACTGTTCTCCTGGGTTATTATGGTTGGTAAAACGTTCTCCTGTTCAGTAGTTTTGTCGTCTTTCTCTGGTTCAGTAGTTTTGTCATCTTTCTCCAGTTCAGTCGTTTTGTCATCTGTTGCAGTAAGATCTGCCTTACTAGAGATGATATTGGGATTTTCTTCTGTATGGGTAGTGTTTGGCTGAGATTCAGAATTGCTGTTCTCCAAAACCGTGTCGTTCAAATTTGTATGTATCAATGACTGATGAGATGTTTCATTCTGAGCAGTCAAGTTGCCTATGGCTTCATCTTGGGCATGATTCAAACCAAATTCTGTTCCATTCTGAGGGGAGGAATCGGTACTCTCGACCTTATTTGTCTCAGTAGTTTCAGAGGATGAATTATTGTTTGGTTCAGGTTGATCATTGGATTGAGTAGTCAGGATTGAATTTTGAACTGAACCATCAGTAGAAAGGGAAGTGTTTTCATTTAATTTCACATCTCGAAAATTCTCATTGGTTGAAGTTCCATTTCCATCCCTTTTATCTACTTCCTCGGCTAGCTGTGAACTATTGTGAATCCGTTTAAATTCCTCGGTGTCGCTTGATTCACTGTTCTGTTCTTTGTTATTCAGCTCCGAGTTCTCATTTGTATTCTCTATGTTCAAATCCTCCGCCTCTGAGGAGCTAGAGTGGTCATCATGAGCCACTGCACTAGAGGCGTCGTCTCCCTTGTAGTTTTCCTCACGTGCCTCATGAGTGCTCTCTTCGCCAATGTCATTATCCTGCTTGTCAGAAGATTTTTCCTGTTCTCTTTGATCCTCCTTATCTTTCTCCTCATTTCCTCCCGCTTCCTCGTCGGTGTCTTCTTTCAATCTCTCATCATCCACATTCTCAACTTCACGATCTGATTCATTATCTACCTTATCTTGATCATTTTCATCTATGTCATCATCGCCTCCTCCTCTCCCATCATCATCAGCCTCCTCTTCATGCTTGCTTCCTTCATCCTCCTCTTCGAGTGCCTCATTTTTCAATTCTTCATGTCCCTCGAATCCCTCATGCTTCAAGTCTTCTTCCTCACCTCCTGTCTCTTCTTCTTCATCTTCCTCTTGCTTCTCACCTGGATGAACTTCCTCAACATGGGGGTGAAGGTCTTTCCTTCCAAGTTTCAAAGTAGTATCCCCACCATCCTGAGTTTTTGTCGTTATTTCATTATCCCGCTGGTCAAATTCTTTCTTCTTATCGTGGGAGTGTTTCACCTGATAAATTAACCAAAAACAAACACCAACCAACAGAACAATCTGCACAATATGCTTGACCTTGACGCCTTTCGATCTGGTGCTCCGACTAGGTGGTTTCTTCAACATGATGAATTTCCCTAGTCAAAACCCTTAGGTTTTTACTTCTTCCTATTAATTAGTCAAATGTCAGCAGGCTAGAAACATTAAGATTGTAACATGGAAATGTTCAAAACAGTAATGGCAGCAGAAATCCAGCAAGACACAAAGAACGAAAATAATTATAGAAGTGAGAAAGAAAACAATGGTGGCAAGATAATTATACATCCAAAGGAATCTGGTTTTGTTAGCCCCTGCAACTAAATTCAACTCAACTGAAGTAAAAAATTATCCATTCTAACTAAAAGAAATAAACCAGAAAAGGAACACTTAAAATTGTCTTGAATGAAATGGGATTTTTATTTTATTTTATTTTTTAATGTTATAGTTTATCTGGTTGTTTCTTGGTAAAAGTGTTCTCACCTCTTCCCACTACTATAGCTATAATTCTTCTTTTATCCAATTGAAAAGGTTTTATGTGACTACTTTAGATAGGAGCATAGCTCCTTTTTTGTAATTTCATATCATCAATAATAGTTTTCTTATCCAAAAAAAGAAAGAAATGAGTATTCATTGACTCCTAGTATTTTATTACAACATATACAAACATAGTAAGTCCAATCCAATTCCTCACAAAATCCCACTGCAAGATTCACACTGTTTTTAGAGATTGATCAAAGGTAAATAATAATAACTCAAACAGCTGCCATTTCAGTCAATAAGTAATAGTAAAAAAAACCTTCCAACAAAAATCTCTTGCATCTTGTAAAGACTCTACCTTACAAGGACTCAAATCTATATATTATTGATAACAATGTGAAAGTTACAAGGTAAACCCTAGAATCTCCTCCTCTTGAGTATTCTAACTCAAGCCCTAAACTCTTCCCAAATACATCCATGCCTCCTCTCAATCCTCCTTCTCTTGTTTATAACCAACTTCCTGACTCCCCAGTCTAATTACCCTTATACCCTTTACTAATACTATTTTGCCCCTATAAGTAGGTACCAAACTCATCTACCTAACTCCCCTTCGTAACGAGACACCCAACACCCTTACGCCTCTTTGGTACTTATAGACTAAATAATCCAAGAGAAGACCAAAGAACCACACAATCGAGTATATAAAAGGGCGAGCTTTCAACACCTTTAATAGCTAAGTAAATGTATTAAAACTGCAAAATAACCATCCAAACCAAGAACATTTCTTCAACTAGAAAGCAACATTTATATACACCCTCCCGCTCCCCTGATGTACAAGAAATTTGTAGCCTTGGTCCCTCACGAAACTAACAGTACCGAGAGGTGAGAAACTTGTTGAATATGCAAATCTAAGTAGGAAGACTGGATGTGTTGAAAGGCATAAGAGCTCACAATTTGCCCATCTTACAGCTTTAGGTCTACCCTATACACCAAGATGCAAAGTTCCCCAATAATCACTTATAACCACAATCCAACTTTCTAAAGAAAACGTAAGTTATAATCAAAACCAGATTATTCATATCCAAAACATGTGCTTAATCAATCTCCAACCAGTCAAACCCCCAAAAGCACATGGAACTCCCCAATTAGGAAACACAAATAGCAGATTTGGAAGAAACAATACCAATCCTAATCCACAAATAAAGACCTTCACAAATCCATTCTTGCAAACCCATCTTACAATTAAAAAAAATGAGATAAATCAAGTCCCACATAAACCCTAACACCAAACAGATAAACAAAACGCCAAAATCAGCACCACAAATTCAAGTCAAAGAGAAGTAAAATTAAGAAATCAGTTTCGAGCAGAATCGAAAACTAAAACGCCCTCGAATCAAACTGAAAACTTGAATGCTAAACAGTTAAGTAGAAGAGTTGAAATGAACAGTAAAAGGGGTTGAAATAAAAAGTACTTGAAAGAGGATGAACCAGAAGAGAGCAACAATGGCGAGAAAGAAGAAGAAAAGCGAAATGGGTTTTTCGGCAATCAGTGCATCTTCAAGGTTCCAGCCATGGTGGAAGGTCGTAGTGGGAGAGAGATCGGATCCAATACCAGGAACAAGCAGCTTAGAGGAAAAAGAAAGGAAAAGAACTGACCCCACTACTGATTTTTCTTTTTTTTTTCTTTTTTTTTTCTTAAGAACAAAATTGAAAATATAAGATCAAATTTTGTGAGGATTGGATGGGATTGCATGAGCTTGAAAAGTTAAACAACTGTAACCCATTGCCTCATTGAGCCATAAATTGGAGTTGTTGGCTGATCAAAGTGACAAAAAAGAAGCATGAAAAAGCAATTGTTCTTTAATTTTCCTTTGTTGAGTTTGATGAAAAGTATTTAATATCCCATCTTTTTGCTCACTTTCCAGTTTCCATTTCATAAGTGTGAGATTAATGTTAATAAGGTTGATTGAGATAAGCTAAATACCCTAAATATGGGTGAAAAATAAATGAAAATCAACAAAATCAAACTTGTTTATGAAATAATTCAATTAGTTATTTTATTTAAAAAAAAAAAAAAATCGCTTTCTATTCTTCAAAAATTAATCAACAAAATTGAACCAATATATATTAAGATAGAAAAGTAAAATGTTTTTAGTGTGTACAAAAAAAAAAAATTATGATCAAATTAAAAGTCATGTGGAAAATGTGACAAAAAAAGTGAATAAAATTTTATTGAAATTAAAATGAAAAACTAAATAAAAAATTCAATAAAATTGAATCTATTATTTTTGTCTTTGATTGGATATTAGCTTGAACTCAATTATTAAAAAATTGATAATATTTATTGGACCGTCTATTTTTCACAAGATGGACGAAAATCGATGCAAAGTCGCCGCTAATTCAAAATCATAGCATGTTGATTGTTCAATTATATATAAATTAATAAAGTTTAATTATGAAATAAATAACTGAAGTCATTTTAGCTAAAATTTGAATACGGGGTAAGCAAGAATCCTTCAACTTTTAACCTTTAAATATAGTAGTTGACTTTCTGTACTAACCCAAAAAAAAAAAAAAAAATATATATATATATATATATATGTTTCCTCCCAATTTTTCGATTCAAGACTACTTGTGTACATTAATATTGTCGAACTACCATTCTTTAATTTTTCGATTCAAGACTACTTGTGTACATTAATATTGTCGAACTACCATTCTTTTGGTTATTTTCTTTCGAACTTGATCAACTTTATACCATGCATTTTAAAATTTTTTTTTATAAATATTCATTGGCTTTCAAAAAATTTAAGACTAATTTAAATTACTAAGGCAGCTTACATTTACCTGCTACACTAACCATTTATTTTTTTCTCTACTAGCCCTAGAATTTTTCATGTTTTCCTATGTAAACACATTTGTCTAATTGATGTACGATTCAATAATTTAAAAATATTTTAGTACACAAAAGTTATGGTTCAAATTCCCAACATAAAAAAAAAAAAAAGAAAAAAAAAAAAAGCAAATTACAAAAACAGACTATTCCTGTTCTGATCAGCCTTCATAGGCCATATTGGGCTTAGTTGAGGGTTGACTTACCTAATGGGCTAAGCTAATGAAGCCACTAGTCTCACAAAGTGGGCTTGGTCCACTTTGTTGTTCAAAGGGTTAGTTTAAGACTATCATAGGTTTATTAAAAAAATAATAAAATAATAAAATAATAATAATAAGAGTTAATATTAGTTGAATACTTGTTTGAAAATTCATGTTAGTAAAATTGAATAACTAATTATTAATTAATTTTAACATTGGTTGAGTGATATGTTTGATGTAAAATTTAATAGAATAATTTGATAGAATATTTGATGAATAGTTCAGACTAATTATTTACAACTAAATACAAGCGAGTGATTTTTGAAAATTGATAGGCTGGTATGATCTACTTCACTTATGTGCAGAATATTACATTTTAGTATAATAATATTTGAGACTTTGAAAGTTTTAATAGTTGGGAATAATGCCAACCTTGCTTGAATAATATTATTGATATTTTTTTTAAGACGGTATCGTTAGTTATTTAAGATCAATTAAGTTAGATTTTTTTCCTAATGATGTATCTATTTAGTGTTAGAGATATTTAATATAGCATATTTGTTATCATCGGTGGTTAATTTCTTATGTTAGGTTTTACAATTTCTTCTCAGTATACAGTCAATAGACTTGGCTATATTATTAATAAAATTAAGACTTTTTGTCGGTAAATTTGTTGTTTGTTTTGAGTGTTTATAGAGATTATATAAGCGAGTTTTTATAACCACTCTTTAAAAATCTTATACAAATGAGCTATTATTATAATTTTTTCTTTATAATCACTGAAAATAACTCATCATTTTTAATCACCCAAAATAAACACTCTACAATTTTACAAACAAACAAAAAATAAAAAAGTTTGTTTCAAAAGGTTGAGAGTAGAGAGAAAATGAAGCCCAAAGTGTGTATTTGGAAAAGATTAGAACTTTTGCCTTAAGTTTTGTTTTTAATTTAAACAGCTTGGTTTTGAAGATACTCAAAACTATCACCTAACTGCAACAATTATGAATAACGTAAAGCTATTAAATTACTATATATATATATATATATATATATATATATAATGTCTAGGTTAGGAGAGATACATGAATGAACCGAGTCCACATCCGCCTCTTGGGGATATAGTCCCATGATTAAGACTTAAGATAATTGATTTGTACTACCTATACCATTAAGACGCACCTTTTTTTTTTGTGACTTAATCGAAGGAACTTCACTCTTAAAGAACACGTGATGATTTGTGGGGATAGTTTTCATTCTTAGAAACGTATATACACACACCATGTCATCGAAATAAAAATAAACAAAAATAAATTTGAAAAACTGCAAAAGTAAGAGAAAACTCACGTAATTAATAAGAAGCTTCTGCTATATCAAAACTAATTAAGTTTTTGTGTTGAGTTTTGTTTTATTTTAATCCCTATCTTTTCAAAAATCATGTACGTTATCAATACAAATAATTAGATTTTGATCGTGAATTTTATTTTATTTTAATTTTTTATATTTTTAAAAAATATAAAAAATTAAAGTCCTAAGTTAAAGGTTCACATTTTAGAATATATAGTACGATATGGTATACACTGCGTGACAAAAGGAGGTAAGGAATCAATTAAATAAAGAAAAATATTATTGAAGTTATCCTAATTAACACACAGCCTATTGAAATTTTCTTTGCTTTCCTCTAAAGATATTCTTTCTTTAACAAAACTTCTTTTCTTTCAGTTCTCTTTTTCATTTGTGGGCAGTTTTCTATATCTTATATTATAAATATATAGCTTCTTCATCAACATTTTGTTATGAAGCAATCTACCAATTCAAATTAATTTCATTAGAGAGGATCAGAAATTCAAACCATGTATGGATGTGCAACATTAACAATCATCATTTTTGGAGTTCTCATTGCAAATTTGCATAGTTTTGTATCGGCTTCTGTCGTTTCCACTGGGGACTACAACAAAGATTTTTTCATTTCATGGTCTCCTTCGCACGTCAACACTTCCCTCGATGGTCGAGCGCGAAACTTGAAGCTCGATAATGATTCAGGTACGAGTGTTCAACAAACTCGATGACTACATTTGTTTTTTAGTTTCTATCTCTATAGTACTACAAATAAAATATGGCTTCTATTTATTAGATATGGCTATGGAAAATAGTTTATTATTATCGTGGCAATTGATACATTGCAAATGAATACGATATCGATCGAAAATGTATACTTTCAATTTTTTAGAAGTTCGAGACTCAAATCTTTATTTATTTATTTTTTATTTTTTTTTTGAGATAGCCTGAGTATATTCTTTTGTCATTTCATTATTTTTTTGATAAATTATACAAAAATTTCCAAAAAGAAAAATTTAAAGCTTTAATTCTCTCATCCACACAGGATCTGGTTTTGAATCAAATGATATGTTCTTATTTGGCCAAATGGACATGAAAATCAAGCTAGTTCCGGGTCATTCTGCAGGCATAGTTGTGGCCTATTATGTAAGTTTTATTTTTATTTTTATTTTTCTAATTTCTAATTTTCTTATATTTTATATTTATGCATCAAAAGTTAATTATGTGAAAAATTAATTTATGAAACCGTGCCCAGCTAACGTCGGATCAACCGAACCACGACGAAATAGACTTCGAGTTCCTTGGCAATGTAGAAGGGCAACCAATTATTCTTCAAACAAATATTTTTGCTGATGGTTTTGATGATAGGGAGGAAAGGATCAAGTTGTGGTTTGATCCAACAAAAGACTTTCACACATATTCAATTCTTTGGAACATATATCAAATTGTGTAAGAAAATACTTTTCTCATCTGCATTTTATGGATTATGCAATTTTTGTTTAAGTGTGTGTGTTTATATATATTATTTTTAAATTAAAAATGACTTTTTAAACGTGGATAACGTGAAATATAAAGGAATTAGCATATTTTTTTGGTGGGGTTCAAAACCGTGACATCTTGGTTTAAAAATTAGCTTTCATATTCATTGTCTAAAACTTATTTTCTATTTCATATCGAGTAAATAACAAAGAAATAATAACTCACTAATTGGATAGAGAATAACCAAAATATGAGATATCATCGACGGTATATTTCTACTGTCGATAAAAGTGCTCTGAAGAGGCGACTACCAATAATTGATGTAATTGAGGCCAAAATCGCCGATGAATGCTTCTCAGACGAACATTTATATCCTTACCTGACATTATAGATCATCGTCGACCATATATATATACACACACATGTACTATTGACTTTTTAAAAACAAATAATAATAATAAAACTATAAAAACCATTTATTTTAAATTATTTTTTTGTATAGGTTCATGGTGGACTGGGTACCAATCAGAGTGTACAGAAACCATGCTGACAAGGGAGTAGGATATCCTAGGTGGCAACCAATGAGCCTAAAAGTGAGCCTATGGGATGGTGACAACTGGGCAACAAGGGGAGGAAAAGACAAAATTGATTGGTCAAAAGGGCCTTTCATAGCATCATTTGGTGAGTACAAGATTGATGGTTGTGTATGGAGAGGAAATGCAAGGTTTTGTAGGGGAGAACCATCAAGCAATAATAATTGGTGGAATTTGGCCAAATACAACACTTTAACACCTTCTCAAAGAAGGCTTTTCAAATGGGTTAGAAATTACTTTTTGATTTATGATTATTGCCAAGACAATTTGAGGTTCCACAACCAACTTCCCAAGGAATGTTCTCTTCCCAAATACTAGAACAAATATTACCCAATAATTACCATTTTTTCTTCTTTCTTTTTTGAACTATTTCTTTTGGTTACAAAGGGAGAATTTTTAATTGATTTGAAGTATATTTGTATTATTTCATAAATATTGTATGTGTTGATGTCGAAAATTGGTTCTTCGAAATCAACCATAAATACTTGTTTTATCGAGAACGAGATCCCTGTAAAAAGAATGGCACATCGGTATTTGGAAAGTATTTTTTAGAGAGTTTGATAGCTCAAGATTAGCTTACATCCAAGTAGTTTGGAATGGCTTGAACACAAATGTTGATCTTCTGACTCTTTTATAGCAGCTGAAGTTGTAACCTTTGCAACCCAATTAATAGTGGCTTAATGGTCAACTTGCTTTAGTCGACCTCTGAGGACCAGATCAGGGTTGGTCGTCCTCTAACGGGTCAAGACCAACTTTGGTCGACCCCTAGAGAGGCCGAATTGGGTTTGGCTGACATAGGGGTCAAGGCCTCCGCCATGGCCAACTCCCGAAAGTTTGAAATCTACAATTTAGTTGTAGTGGTTTGAAAAATTAGAATTTAGTCCTTAAAAGTTTTATAAAATCTAAAAAATAGTTTATCGTTCGTAATTGTTGGTGAATAAAATTCATAGAAACAAATTATTTTTATGTTTCATGAGAGAATGTGAGATAAATAATTTATTGGACATAAAAAATATCATTCATACACCATAAACGTACTTAATTCATTTTAGTCTATGATAAGGATGACAACCCGACTCAAATCCACGTTAATATGATATTGTCCACTTTTGCACGTACTCTCATGTCTAATTTGTTTTTGAGTGACTAATATCAATAGAGATGATTGTCATGACTTATATACTAAGATCTTCTCATCTTCTAACTAATGTAAAAAATTTTGTTTGCGTCCGAAAAAAGCGGTCAAAACATCCATCATATATATGTAGTAATCTTTGCAAAGCAATGGCAATTAAGACAGATAGTCTTCAACAATAATGCTTATCTATTTATTATTTGTAGTAATAATATTTGTGCGTTGCAAATTATTGGTTTTATTCATTTATTAATTGAGTAATTTAAAGATTTTCTTGATGTATATAATATATAAGTTAGTATATTCCTTCAAATCATGCAATTGAAATCACTTAAAGCTTCCTACCTATTTCTTCTTCTTCGTCGTTTGTTATTCTTGACGAGAGTTTTGGGGTTTGGCCGAGGACGAGGGTGAAGTCGCCTCGACAATGGCCGAGAGGCAAAATCGAAGCGACATAATGTGGAGTGTAAAGTATTGTCGAATTAAAAAGTTAACCAAAGTTTCGAGAAAAAAATTGTTAAATAAACCAATAATAATTTTAAACAATTTGGTGTGAATTAATTAAACAAAACCTAGGTATTAGCAGAGAAAATGGAACATTTGACGATATAGAGTATTTGTTTGAAGATTGATTTTTTTAGAGTGAAAAGGTTGATTTTTTTTTTTTTTTTTTAATTTGTATTAGCAGAGAATATGTTTATTTTTTATGAATTTTGATATAAATTTTGATGGGATGTTAGAAAAAATTTAAGAAAATGTTGTTGAAGAGTTGGAAAAAAGTTTTGACGTACAAAAAACAAACAAAAAGATCAACTTTCCTCTTGTTTTCTCTTCGAATCTAAACGCACCGAGGTTCTTCAAAAATGAAAAGGACATAGGAAATATCAACTATAAGCCATTTTTTAAAACCAAGATTAATTGATATATATGTACTAGAAAAACAAATAATAATGAAAGATACACAAAATTTAATGTAAATTTGTGGTAGATAATAAATTTTAGTATCTATATTTTAATTATAGCAATCTTAAAAAAAAAAAAATCATACATAATCAAATAATTTAATTAATTTGATTTAAACTTATAAATCTCAGGTTTATCGGTTTTCGTTGATTGATGCTATCAATTAAAATTTAATGTATCAGGTTTTACCATATTTGATTTTTCTTTACCTTTTGTTACTCATGAAAGAATTTCTTGTTTTAAGTGAAATTTTTTTTAGTACAAATTATAAAGATTAGAAGAATCACTAATTTCGAGCTATACTCACCTTTCACATTCATTGCATCTGTTACTAATTTTTAAAGTTGGATAAATTGTTTTAAAAAGTTGGATCGTTCATTTGATTTTCACTAATATATTATATATTGTTATATTTGCATAAGCAAGTAATAAAAGATGAGGCAATAAAAGGAAAATATACTTTATTCCTAATATATGTGGTATACATTATAATTTTTAATTTTCTCAAAACCAATTAAACACATAAAAAGTATTAATTTATGCATCTAATTATATTAATTAAAGAAGATTAATCTCTTAATTAATCCCTATATTTAGAGTGAAGAATCATATGGTCTTTCTCCGATATAGTTGCCTGGAGGATCATAGCTGCACACAACAAATTGAGAGTTTTCCTTACAACCCACTCTAGCACATCCAAGGTGTATTGAGGTATTCCACACCAATTGAGTGTAATGTCCACACATGTGCCCTCCAATACACGAGTTCGACTTGTAATCGTACAAAGGCTTCTCGTCGACCCATAACTTCACTGCATCTGCCCCGGTGAACTCGGGGTAGAAGCCTGCGGCTATGTTCTCGCCGTATGGCCCGGTTGAGTGAATCATGGCGCAATCACGCTTTCTTTGGTTGGCATAGGCTAGAGCGTAGGCGGCTACCTTGTTGTCCCATGTCATGGGTGGGACGCCGACCTGTGCTCGAGCACGGTTGTGTAATGCAAGGTAGTCTTGAGGGGAGTTTTGGGCATGCGTTAGGCCAAGGACGGCGATGAATGTCGCCACGAAAACGATCACGAGAGGCTTTTGAATCCACATGATTTTTGATGTGTAGAAGAGGAGTAGGTTGGTTGAGATTAAGGAAGTGAAGGGAATGATTTATAGAGATGGAAAATTAAATATGGTAATGTTTGGGGAAAGGAAAAAATGAACCTAATTAACGTCTGTATTTTCCTTCTTTAATGTTATTGTTTTGTAATTACACTCGAAGGACTAAAAATGGCAATAATATTTGACATGAATCTGGCTAATTTGAAATCCAAATTTAAGGAATAATTAAATGTGGCTTTCCATGTTAATTACACAAGATTATGTGGAAATATTATTCAATGAATTTGATTAACTATGTTTTTTCTTTTATTGATAAAAAATATTTTTTATAATTTTGGTTGGATAACATTTTGAACCTTGTACTTTGAATTTTGATTTTTTTTTTTTTTTAATTCTTAACTTTCAAATGTTAAATTTAATTCTTCTACATTAAAATTAAAAATAATAATCAATCAACATAAACATAAAATCAACCCTTAAGATGAAGTTTTTGTTAATTCTTTTTCTTTAAAAATCATCTATTTTTTCATAAATATTAGAAATGTGTTTGTATTTTGCTCTTTATTATTATTTTTTTTTAATATTTTTTTTTAGATTACAACAATCGGAAATAAGAGAATTCAAACTCATGATCTTTCGACGTTATGCTGTTGAAATACTACTCTTTTGGCTTCTTTATTAAAATGATTAGATGAGATTAAATTGAATACTAAATCTTCTTAAGCTAAGAAAATTAAAACCCCCAAATACGACAGTAAGATTGAGAAGAAGAAGATGAAACACTCACTAACAGTCATATTGGGATTCCCAACGGCTATAACCACACTCAATGACAACTCCACAGCTCATGTTAATAGCCGGTGAAATTAAAAGGGCAAAAAAAAAAAAAGAAAAAAAAACCTAAATGGTAAAAGGTCATATAATAGATCACTTTTAAGTTTATCTTGAAAGTACATGTAATAATATTGGACATTGATTTTTTTTTTTTTTTTTTTTTTTTGAATTGATTTTTTTTATTTATTTATTTTTTTTTTTTGAAACAGGACTGAAAATTTCATATTACCATAATTTAACAAGTATAAAGGTAGAGAACCAACCTCCAAAAATTTAGTTGGTATATATGTATTATATAGGTGATATTGATTCTTAGATATGTAACCATCGTAGATTTAATCCATCATCTTAAGCATTCAAGATCCTTATTGACCAATAAGTCACCCATGATGATTGTATTATAAATATTATATAAATATAATCAAAAAGTATAAAAGAATATTATATCAATAGATTTAATTAGTCGCGAAAAAACCATTAAAAAATTATTTCATATGATTAAGTTTTGGTCTCCAAAAGCTGTCTTAAGCTGCAGGCCCATTCATAATGGTTGACTCTCCAATTATCGCAAAAACTACTCGTAGAATCATTTTTCAATATCCAAATTTAAGAATAAACTCCATGAATTCCATATTTTTCCCCAATTGGAAATAACCAACTGGATTCTGAAGAATCCTTGAAAATTCCAAACCTGAAAACAAGTGGAGTATGCTAATTTGCAAAAAGGGAAGCATCCTTCTCTTCAATACTACCAAGTTCCAATCAATATGATCCAAGAGCATTTTTAACAGATAAAAAAGAAATGCAATATTCAGGGTGTTAAGGATAAATTATACTAACTTTAAAATGTCGTATAGATGCTGTACGAACAAGTCGTTCCATGTATCGGTGAGTCCCGGCAAGCACCAGTGCATACAATCGTCGTGTTTCTTTCCACCAGCTGAGGCGGGATGTGCATCTGCTCTCAACTCACTCATGGGAGTTATGTTCAAAACATGGAAACTAGTTCCGTTGAGTGCCTTGAAGAGGTGATCGTTCACAAGGCGAACCTCGACATTGGTTCCGTTATTGCTCGGCAAGAACAGATCCTCGGCCTGAAGAGCAGTTCATGTCATTCAGGAGAAGAAATGAAAGAGGCAAGGACTGATGAATATATGTCCAGTAGATATTTTGTTCGAGTAGAGTACAGAAATAAAATGCGAGTGGATCACCTGCTGTGGAGACAGAGGCTGCTGCCGCTGGCATGAACCACCTTGGTACCAATCACCTCCTTCAAAATGTCGAGGTGATTGCGTACGGAAGAATTTGATTGCACCAGGTGGCATTCTTTTCTCAACATATTGTATCTAGAATGAAGATTAAATCATTCACAAAATGGTAAAAGCAAAAATAAGATAAAGCACGATTTTTTCATCGAATTGTATACAAGGTCAGTTTATACCTTCAGTGCCAACGATTATGCATCTATATTCAGTACAGATTGTTTAGAATAACCTTATGATTGTGCAAAAATGGGTGGCTTATGCATGTCTCATCCATTCACGTAGCACAACTACATTCTTTTTTTCTTTTCTTTTTTTTTATATTCGTGGTTCAAATCAGTTTACACATGCCTTGACTATTCTCACGAGACGTACTATATTACATTTGGTTGTCAAGATAACTCATAGAAAATTAATTTCCAGATAGACAATCCTCCTGAATTGAATTCTTGGTATTTAAGTTGGGAAGTTCTTAGAATACTCAATATCATATGAAATTGCACCTCGCACACAAGCATGATTTTTACAAACAAAATACAAGGGCATATATTGACTACGTTATCTTTAACAATTAAACACACAAGCTTCATCCTCACGTTTCTCCTTACATTACAGCTTGTACTTCAACCGTTTTTACCTTCGTATTTTTGTTTTTTTGATTGACTTGACCCTATCAATGTTTTGATGGATACGTAACACTTTCGCTTTATCAATGAAAATGTTTGTATTTCCTGTCTTATATATATAAAAATATCCAAGACAGGTATCTTGAAATACTTCGTAGTAGACCTTAATGATATTTGAATTGTGTATCTAGCCCCTTTCATTTTTGGTAGTTGTAACTTATAACCGTTCCATAGTAAGAAAGTTAAGTCATGCCAGACAATGCTATTCATTGCCACTTCTCTCCATCCATCAAGAAATTTGAGTTGTAATAAATTTGAATGAAAACAAAATCACCTATTTAAACTAATTACACATATTTCAATGCGACTTGACCCCCTAAAAAGTTTCTAGCTTGAAAACTAATCAAGCGATTTAGCTCACTAAAGACAAGAATAGTGAACAGATCACGAAATAGAAAACCAAGATAAGAAATAAATACTTGTGTACCATATGCTTCAAAACCATGTCCAAGCCAACATCAGGCGGTACTGGAGGGATGACAGGTTGGCCCTTCTCGAAGAAAAGCATAGGTGATTTTACAGGGTCAAATTTTGAAGGAGACCACCACCTGATTGAAGAAGCAAACAAAGAAGTCTAAATTATCTACTTACAAAATAAATGAACACTTGCGGGATGTTTGAATTGAGATTTAAGAGTATTTAGAATAAGTATTTAGAATGAGGATTTATTTTGAGTATTTAGAAGTAATGATTGCAATCAAAAGCTTGTTTAGATGTAGTTTTTAAGAATAATTAAAATTAGTATTTAAAATGAAGATTTATTTTGAGTATTTTAAAGTCAATGATTGCAGTTAAAAACTTGTTTGAATGTAGTTTTTAAGATTAATTAAAATTAATATTTAAAATGAAGATTTATTTTGAGTATTCAAAAGTAATGATTGCAATTAAAAGCTTGTTTAGATATAGTTTTTAAGAGTATTTAGAATGAAAATTTTATTTTGAGTATTTAGAAGTAATGATTACAGTCAAAAGCTTGTTTGAATGCAGTTTTTAAGAATATTTAAATTAGTATTTAGAATGAGGATTTATTTTAAGTATTTAGAAATAATGATTGCAATAAAAAATTTGTTTGGATGTATTTTTTTTAGGAGTATTTAGTAAATACTAATTTGAAATACTAGTTGAAAAACTAGTACCAAACATCCCCGGTTACCTATGAATTTAAAAGAAAATATTTTCTAAGGGTGAGCATATAGTTGGATTAATAAAAGATCAAGGGCATTCTATTACGGTCAAATCATTTCAACTCTCTCGCCTGCAAGAGTTGAAATTTCCTATGGTAGCAAGAGATGACAACATCACAATAGCATTTAGAAAAATTTTCAATAACAAAATTCTTGAGAACAGCAGAACTTTGTTCAGTCATGATCCGGTTCTCATACACATCTATCTGATCGGATCCATATCAAGAGAATTCTAGTAAATAGTTAAGAATCAGAGGGAGGAAATGGTAATTTGATACAAGCTGGGCTGTATAACACAATAAAAGTAGTAACCTGAGTTTTAGAGAAACTTGAACCTCTCAACCTTGAGCATTCTCAAGTCATAGAGATTTTCATTCAATACAAGATTCTCTCTCATTACTCGCACTTTCTTATTTTAACCAATTTCTCCAACTATTTACTAGAATGCCCTTGATATGCATAAGGTTGAACTCATTTAATTGTGCCCCTTAAACACACGCTAAAAATGTACAATAAATAAAGATTGTTGCATAATAGCGTAAATGAATTGGGAAAAAAATGCAAGTACCAGTGCCCAGTGTTGAAGATTAAAATGTCATGGAAATCTGGAGCCTCAATCCACGAACTTTCTGGAATGTCAACATCAACTCTATATCCTTCTTTATATCCAAGAGATTCCAATTTTCCACCGTCAGCGTTAGCCGACCACCTGAATCAAACAGAAGCAGGAACATATAATGATAATTTTAACAGCCAGGAAACTACATAAAGACAGTGAAAAGTATAATACTGATATGACAAGCGATAAAATAGCAAATTTACCAATCTATACAATGCAGCATGTACTTGAAATAATAATAATAATAAATAATTCAGAAAATGTCTAAAAGCATTCCAAGTGAGAGTAGTACATGGCTTGCAGACACATTGTTTAAATGAGTTTTTAAACAGTACAACTCTGGAACACATTTGAGCATAATGCTCCTCTCAAACACATGGCTGCAATTGCAACTTCCTGGAAATATAACCTTTTTTTTAAGAAACTAAGTTTTCATTAAGGGATGGAAGTAAAAAAAGAAAAAGGGGAAGTTATTGACCCACTTCAAACTATTAGATAGTACGATGTTCCATCTCAAGTCAAAACCAATTGATAATGAGTTGAGTAGCGCATTGAGGTTTCCTCACCTTTCCAACGTGGGATATTCAACACATAGCAAACTCCAAAACTTCTCTCAAGCCTTTTGGGGCAAAAGAGCCCATGAGAAGAAGGTAATCATGATACTTAGCTATTTTCTTTCCTTCGTGAAATTGAAACTACAAAATCTGCTCTTTGACAAAAGTGATATCATCATAGGGGTGAGATGCAATTCCAAGTTTGCAAATCTTATTCATAGAATCATAAGAACATCTTTTCTCATGAGCAATCCTAAGACCATTCAATTCCTCAGCTACTCTCAGCCCTTCTCACATCTCCAATTTTTTTCTCCCTTGATGAACAAATAACATGCCACATCAAAGAATAAACGATAAATCTAACTCATCAACATAACCGATTACTTACAAAGCATATCGTGCCAGAATATTTGTTCTATGATATGCAATAGTAAGATTGTACTTCAGAAACGAAAATCCACGATCTGCAGTAGCTGGACGCCACTTTCTCACTTCACCCGACACACGTTTCAGAGAACAAAGGAGTGAAGCAAACATGTTCCTATTTAACGAGTCGCCAACAAACCCTGCACTGCAGAACATTCATAAAGTCCATGATAATACACATAGACTGATCAAATAAAAACATAAGTATGTCGAAAATGCAGATAAAAGATAGATAAAAGATCAAATAAAGAATAATCCATTAAGAATAGGAAGTCCTATATTAGAATTTCTAGCTAATTTTCAAGCTCAGAAGTATAAAAGTGTGTATCAAAGATTAAATATGTCCAAACCAGTAGGCATGGCCATATATAATTACATGTTAACGGTGAACTGTGAACTGTGAACTCAAATTAAAAAGGAAAAAATAAATGTATTATGCTTTTACAGAACGAAAAGTGAATTTGGCAATTTTAACAAGGCAACGCCAGGAACTTAACAATGCTTCGCCAATAAAGTCCAAACTATACAGCTACAAACCTTTACAAGCTATACAATTCAAGTACTCATTAGTTAGCACAAACACACGGCAATCCGCGGGAAAAAAATGTCGCAGCAAGGAAATAAAAAAGGGAAATCAAACAAGTACCGATATTAGTATTTCTAAACTTCTCGAGAAAGGAAACCGGATCAAAATGCGGAAGATCACATTGCTTCGGCTTCCAGTGCCAATTGACGATTTCGAGAGCATTGGATTTCTTCGCCGCATAGCAGTTCCAGCCTTTGAATATCTCTTTGCAGGTGTGGTCATACCTGGAGGTTCTCAAATTCGAATCGTATAACCAATTTCCATCCGAATAATCGCACGAGCCATCCCCAGCCGCCTTCGATTTCGCAGATCTATCGCCATTGATGAATCGGAAGCTCGGATGCGGTTGTAGAGGGACAGAGGTATTACGGAAAACTGAAAGAGCGAGAAAAATAGAAACGAAGCTGATAAGAGAGAGTAAGGGGAAAAGAGGAACCTGCTTCGCTTGGTGATGCTGGTGGCTCTCCCTCACCGCCATGGCCGGGGCCGGAGATTTCAGTTCTAGACGCTAGCATTTTTATTAATTAACTGAATATTTTATTGGCTGAATTATAACAAAATGATTTTAATAAATTATTCTATATTTTCCAAACTAGTATAAATTAAAAAATTTAAACAAATAAACTTGAATTAGTTTAATAATATTTATAATTTGAAGATCGAATTAATTTTCTATCTTTTGTTAACCATTCACAAAAATTAAGTTACTTGAATGAAAAGGTTTAGATTTATAAAGTTGAATAATTTAAATTTATACCAAATGGGTCTGTGGCGCAGTGGCTTGATTGTATTAGTTGTTTCAAAAATATTGATAAACGATGGATTCAAGTATTCTCCGTTAAAAAAGAAATAATAATGGGAAATTTATAAAACTAAAAAATAATTACAAATATAACAGTTTCAAAAAAAGTGAACAACCCGAGTTGAAATTATAAGAAATGTCACACCTTATTACAAACGTATTGTTCCTTTATATAGGA
>JBBMEG010000022.1:14473904-14490418 GCA_037832605.1 Cyclanthera cordifolia
AAAAAAGTGAACAACCCGAGTTGAAATTATAAGAAATGTCACACCTTATTACAAACGTATTGTTCCTTTATATAGGAACTTCCAACTTGACCTAATTGGACTTACATTTAACACTAATCCTAATACTCTCAACACAATAGATCAAATGTTTTACTACATCTTGATCGACTATTACGTTAGCATAATTAAGAGCATAAGTTTGGTTACAAAAGATTAGCTTGCATAAAAAGTAAATCTCATATTTGGAAAATGAAAGGTTTTTGCTCGACTAAAAATTTTATTTTAGCTGCGAAAGCGAACATCATTAGAGTTTGATATGTGGTTTGAATCTTCCGACTTCCAATATCGTAGCTTAAAAAAAAAAAAACTTTATTTGAGCTCTCATGAGCAATAAAAATAGTTAAAATAGACTTCTACACTCATTTTGATATATTTCTTTTTAATTACAATCGTTTTCAATATTTTTCTAACAAAATTATGGTAACAAAATATTAGTGTATAATTTGTTTTTCTTTTTTTGAGTTTAACTTTATGTTCGAGAGGGACATTCGGATCTATAATCTTTTGATTACGAGAATACATTAATTTCACTAGAAAATGCTTTAGACGACTATAAAATATATATATATATATATATATATATATAAAGTGTTAAATGATTAAGTTCAAACCAACTAGATTATCAAAATCATGAAGTAATAGAAATTAAAATTCTAACCAATCAAAGATTTCGGGAATCATGATTCAAAGTAGTAGATCTGATGACCATGAGGTCATAAGCCGAATTTCTTACTCTCGGTGGGGTAACTTTAAAATAAAAAATAATAATAATAATAAATAAAATTATTTTATTGAAATTTTTTCTTGAGATTTACGATAAATATAATTTTTTATATTTAAGTTAAAAAATAAAATAAAATATCCGATTTATATTTTAAGATAAATCTAAAATCTGATTTTTTTTTTTTTTTTTTTTTTGAAGTATATGAAAAAAATTTAATATTTATGAATAAAAGTTACATTTGCAAATAGAAACTAAAATAAACCCTTTTTTTAGTCACCAAAGAATAAAAATAACTAGCTTATAGAACAGGACATAGATATATATTTTAAAAATAAATTATAAATAAAAGATTCATAAATCCGCAGCACACTCTTTTTAGATAAGATTATTAATTAATTATATTTTGGCCATTTCTCTATGATACAATCAAAAAGTCAATGTCACATTATGAACACAAGAAAATAGGGAAGTATAAGTATATTGATATCCTAAGTTGTTATTATAATCTAAATTTTCAAGATTTTGTCGGTTTTAAGTTCATTGTCAATTAACATAATTAAATTTACTCAAATTCACGAATAAATTTTTGAGTTCATCGGTGTTGGTATATTGCATGACAAACAAAGTTCCATATCCGCCTTTTGGGTGATGACTAAAAACAAACTCATGAGTTATATTAATGTGGAAGTTTGTGACCTCGTATCAATGAAGGAATTGTCCCCTCCTTATATACCAAAGTTCTTTCCCCTAACCCGATTCCCTTTGTTCTAGATCATGAGTTATGACATGCAATATTACAACAACCACTGATTAATATATTTCATGTTAAAATTTGTATGCACAAATATTGCTCCATTATAAAAATGTATAGCAGAATATTGAATGTGGGTAAGTAATTAAGAAAAATGTTTGTCATTCACATTCCTAAGAAAGGATTAATTGAAAAATATATAATCCCAATTCATATTTACAAGGGAGACCAAATTAAAGACCCAAAAACTATATATATATATATATATATATATATATATATATATATGTATATGGGGTTGAGTTTGGTAGCTAGTACAAAAAATGATCATGATCATGAATTGTTGACTTGAGAAGAAAGATTTGGCAATGTGGAATGTATGAGATTTTTTTAAATATATTTTTAAGCTTCCTTCTAACGGCTTCATCTAATTCAAACTTCCTGTAACCTAAATACGTATTCCACCATGTACGGTTTCTAAGTTTTACCTGCAAAATTCACAAACAAATTAATTAATTCCACCCAAATATGCTCATTCAATCACTATAATAAATTCAACTGCATGTGAAACCCACTGACTTTTTCTGCTCAATTGCTTAACTTCAAACATATTATTTTGAATATCATCATCAAGTATGAAAAAAAAATTGTATTAGTGATGCACATACCAGCTATTAGTTAGTGATGCATTAGCATCGACTCAGTCAGTGAAAATGTCACATGATTAGAGAAGTATACCCAAGTTTTGCTCTCGGAATGAAAGTGTTGAAAAATGAAAACTTGATGTAGATGACAATACTAATCTCTATATTTAAATTATAAGAACATTTTAAAAATATTTCATACATATTAAAAATATCAAATATTTTAATTTTTAATTGTTTTCTATTAGTTTTACTTCATTTTAGTTAATTTTGCTTAGGAGGAGTATTTTGATAATTTTTAAAGCCAACACTTTTGTGAGTTTTTAGGTCAAAAGAAAGTTTTGGAGTCAAACAATCCATGGTTATATATATTATTTTTAAATGTAAAATGCAGACTTTTTTTTCATTCATGAAAAATCCTCTCGAAAAAATGTTCGGAAGGTTATTAAATATTTGTTTAATTAAGAAAAGAATAAAAAAAAAACCCTAATAAAAGCTTACATTTTTAAAATATAATCAATTCACCCCTTTTTAATTGAACCTCGCCTTAAGGCCAAACATTCAAGGCATAAGAGAGGACACTAACTAGATCTGCACTTAACGTGAGTGAACAAACTATAAAGTTAGTGAAAGAACGACACACCGATTCGTATCACATATCACACGATCACGATGCATTTATCTCGAACGAATCAAATCAAATCAATCAGCTTAGAGAGGGAGAAAGAATAGAGTTAAAAGTTCCATAAATATACTAACCTTGTGAGAGTATCTGTATCTGGTAAATTTAGTAAGTTCAAAACTAGGATGACCTACATAGAAGAAAAAAAAAACAATTAGAAATAATAATTACAGTTTAATTTGAATTAATTAAGGAGTATATATAATTAATGAAAGAAATAAATTACCAGCAAATATGACAACACCTTCGGTAGATACTCTCAACAACTCAGAAATGATATCGTGGAGTTTGACTAAAGGAATGTATTCCAAAGTATCAGAAATGATAACATGAGAAAATGAATTATCAGCATAAGGAAGTGGAGATTTCATGGTATTAGGGATAGGAAGAATGCCCTTATCATATAGATCAAGCGAGCTCCAAGTTTCATGATACGAAGAGTGATCATCGTATAGTTGCATGCCCCAAGCTTCGTAATCCTCCTCGTCTAATACTAATCCCAACGTAACCGCTTTCGTTTCTGGACCGACGTATAACACTTTCTTCATCCGGTCTCCGTATGCTTCCCTTAGTAATGATGTTGTTGACTCTACTTCCTTTGTACAAAATGTATGATTTTCTGACTTTCCTGTACTATCAGTGTACGCTATTTTCGTATCTGATACCGTATGTAAAATGAGGGTTTTAGTTTTTTAATTCTAATGATGCTACCAAAATTCATTATTAAATATATCATTTATCTTTCAAAATAAATAAATATATCATTTATATTGGTTTGCCAAAAGTTTAATTTTAATTTATTTTCTTTTTTTTTATTTTAAAAGTTTAATTTTAGTTTATAAGTAATTATGATAACCATTTCGGGGTTTTTTTTTTTTTTTTTTGAAATTTAAGTCTACAAGTATGACTTTGATGCTTATATCTTACTTATATTTTAAAAACAAAACCAAAATTTGAAAACTAAAAAAAATAGTTTTCAAATAAATGAAAATTTATGGGTTGAGTTGGTTCTTGGGTACCTATGAGATAATTATATATGTATATATTTATTTTGTTTTATTATTATTTTTAAATATTTTGTTCGGACCTCAACCCGAACAAACCCAACCCGTGTACTCCCCTAATGAAATTTAGTTAGGATTCGTATGCTTACTTAAAGAAAAGATGAGACATATGTAGAGAATTGAGGCTTAAATTTTAAAAATAACAAAAAATAATATGGTTATCAAACGGAATAGAACCCTAACATTCAAATGTCAATTTTAATTTCTAAACTTTCAAATATTCAATTTTAATTTTAATCTCCAAACTTTTAAATTTATTCGACTAAGTTTGTGCCGTTATGGAACATGGACTTTCAACTATTTGTTTTAGTCTTACATTTTCAAATATATAATTTTAGTTCTATACTTTTAATTTGTTCTATTTTAACTTGAACTTTTAAAAATTCAATTTTTGTGTAAAGTCAAATCTGTACAATTTTAGTCTCAAAGATTTAAAATAATAATTATAAATTTTAAAAATTATAGTCAGTCTGTTGGATAAATTTAAAGTTAATATTAATTGTCAATTGGTTTGATCAATATGTTAATAGTTTTGATACAATAAAAAAATACAAACATTTTTTTTTAAAGTTTATTGTTGCTCCAATTACACAAACAAATATCACTCACATATTCTGATTAAGTAATACTTGCCTCCTTAATCAACTATTACTCATTTTGATTTAATTAAGACAAGTTCAAAATCCAAGTTTTCAAATTGAATTACATCATCAGTACAGCATTCCTGCTAAGTTATAATGTAGAGTGACTTTCAAAAGATTAGACAGAATACCTTCAACTTTTTTCTCAGTCACTGTGTTGCTACTCTGCAGACCTACTATTGTGGAAGAAGAACAAATTTATAAATCCACATTAATAAAACCAATTACTGATGAATTATTAAGGCAATTAACTTAAAACATGCTTTGTAATTTGCTCCATTTTGTAATCCAAAATTAAATCTCTTTTGTTATATTTTTCTGTTCTGAATAAATATCGTTAAGATGTTATTAAAGATTTATTAATATATATATTTTTTTTTTCTTTTTTTTCAAGATTGAACCTCTGATGATATTGAGGTTGAACTATATTAATACCAAATAATAACACTACTGCAACGCCAATCTTTTCGGTTTTATTATGAGATATATCGACTAAATGATAACAATTTATGGCAAAACAACACTAAGAATCAAAATGGTTACATTTTGGACGTTCAAAAATTAAACTAAGGTGATAATCATGTTTTTGGTAAAAACTAAAAAATTATTTTTGATATCTCTGTTTTTTTTAAAAAAAAAATCAACTTATTATTTTGAATTTTAATAAAATATATAAAGGAATATTATAATATTAATCATCTAATATATACCACAACTTTAAAATCCGTCTTTAATTTTTAAAATTAAAGTAAATCTAGTTTTAAGAAATCAAGAAAATTAACAATAAAATAAATATATCAACATTTACATTATACACATTTATATAATAATGAAAAATATTAATAGTACATGTTTATGTGGCTGGAATTATGAAATTACAAATGTTAGAGTTATATCCAATATTGATAAAAAAAAAAAAAAAAAAAAAATTCAATTGATCACTTGATCAAGATGCGAATAATTATATACTAAATTTTTATGTTGATTAATTGTAATCCAATCTAACTCTACGGTCACGATTCGATCATATTAGTACGGTAAGTTTGCGGTCTTCTCTCTAATTTCAAAAAATAAAAATTATTTCTATGATAAAAGTAGTAAGAATAAACTTTGAATTTATTTCATATTAACAAAATGAAGGTTGCTAAGTTGGTGGATCGATTCCCACACCTTCGATACTTTTCTTGTACTTAGTTTTTTTCAAAAGTAAAACAAAATCCTGATTTCAATATCTATTTTTTATCCTCCGACTTTCTTCATTATTTCAAAAAGTTTTTAAATTAATTGATTATGGAAGATACTCGTTTTCAAAAAAATAACAATAATAATAAATAAATAAATAAATAAAAATAAAATTGTTATATAAGTAGAACTAAAAATATATATTTAAAGTATCTATGACCCAACTTTATAGTTTGAAATCTCACAAAAACGATTTTTTGACATTAATTTGTAGACCCATTTTTCTATATATCTCAATGTCACGGTTGCCAATGATGCTCTAAGGTTATTAGAAAAAAAATAATAATAATAACAAATATGTACCTGACTCGTCAAGGGATGGACGTTGTGAAAAGAGAATTGCCTGAAAATTAGAGAAAAGTTGTAATTAAGATTTTCAACGTTGAGTTGGATACAATATTTCAATGTTAAAACAATAAAACAATATTTCAATAAATGTATCATATTTTACCTATAAAAAAAACAGACATGCAATTATTTTTCTATTTGAACGCATAACCATATTATATTAATGTAGCAATACATATAATAATAAATATGATTGTATTGAATCGAAAAAAAAGAAGTACCGTCGTCACGAAATATAATAATATAAGAGAAAGTAGCATCAAAATACAAAGGCGAACTTTCTTCTTTGACATCATCTCTGCAATAGCATATAAAATTCTAACTCGATCATATAACAAACCGTGTAAATTACTAATTTCCAGCTGTATAAAAAACTCAAATTCACACGATAAATTTACAAACAAATGAGCAATATAAATTTACTTGCCTTAATACAATTTGAATCTGATTGAACTTTGTTCTATAGAAAAAACAGAGCGCTTGAGTTAAATGCATGGGTGGCTTTAATTTATATACTTGAGAGGACTGAAAGTAAGGGTTTTAAATTACTTCACCAAAAATATTAGTTTCAATATATTTAGATAAGATATTTTTGCTTTCAAAAAAAAAAAAAAGATAAGATATTTTTTAAATGAAATTCTTTAGAAACCGAAATATTTTAGAAACTAATCTTTTTTAATTATATTAGTCTAAACATAAAAGGGTTGATAAGATTTGTTTAGTTGTAATTTGAATGCTTTTTTTTTTTAATTTATAATTATTGATTACGGAAACGTATTACAATTGAATAAGTTAATTCATTATATATATATACACATATACATATATTATTATTATTATTATTTTTAGAAATAAGGGTAGATTTCAAAATAATTGTTACAATTTATGGGTTTTTTTTTTATATCGTACTGGGGTTTATATATATATATATATATATTTTTGATTGATTTATTTACTTATTGTTCTTTAAAAAAAAAACTTTGAGGTGTGTTTGTTTGTTTTAAATAAAATTAGTGGTAAGTAGTATTACTCAAATGTATCTCAACAATTATTTTTAACCACTTATTAAATTTTCTGTCAAACAACTTTTTCAAAATTCATATCAAACATATCATTCAATTGCTACTAACATATATCGCTACTAACAATATTGATGGAAGAATTAATAAAAAATCGAATCACTACTAATAATATTGATGAGAGAACTAATAAAAATCAAATTGAATCAAATATATAAATAAGAAAAAATAAATTTATGTAAACTATTTAAATTGGATGGAAAAACAAATTTAAACGTAAAAACATTTTAAATATTATTATACTTATGAAAAGTATTTGATTGTTTGTTACTAAAATAAAGTTTTTAGAATTAAAAAAAAAGGCCTTTTTTTATTGAAACCAACACTGAAAATTGAATCAAAATGGAACCAATTAATGATTATGTTATGTATCCAACATTTGTTAGTACCTAATAATTAAAAAACCATAGATATTTGTTTGGTTATTAATTGGGTGACAAAAAACAAACCGAAAATTATAACCTAAATAGAACAAATTCCAAAATTTATGACTAAAATTATATTTTTAAAATTATATAAATTAATGATACAAAATTCTATGTTCAGAACTAAAATTTGACTTTTAAAAGTTTAAAATCAAAAGATGGAAAAAATACGGAGATGTAGATTTCGTTTGATAATTATTTTGTTTTTTCGTTTTTTATTTTGAAATTTAAAATTATCTTTATCTTAATTTTTTTTGTACTTTTTATCTTTTAATATATGGATCATAACCAAATTTTATAAATTAAAATAATTATTTGAATTTTTTTTTTTTTAACTTTTGGTTGTGTTATTATAAATACAAGTAAGACATAAACATCAAAGTCATAAAAAAAATATTGAATTAATAATCATTAGCTTAAATTAAAAAAAAAAAAAAATGAAACGGACCAAAATGAGGAACAAATCATATTTTATCCAAATTTATGTTTTTGGTATATAAAACGACGTCGCACGCCAGAAAAATTCTAGGGTTTCAGTATCACTAAAGAAACCGGTCAACTTCCCGACCCGGAAACGGGCATCATCTGACTTAACATTCTCTTCACTTCATCTGCCACTGAAAAAAAATGGCGGCTTCGCACAGTTTATCTTCATCTGCACTCTCATCATCTTCATCTGCTTTTTTCGCGCATTCCAGTTTCAATGCCAAGTATTTGTTCTTTCATTTCCATTTCGTTTTGTTCATTTCCGCCAATCCTGAAACTGGAACTGTCGCGTGTCCTTTTTACTTAGCTTAGGATCATCGATATTAACTGGTTTCTGCTACAGGAATCCGACGGTATCGTTTCCGGGAAAAAGTGCTGGCGTTTGCAAGTGTGTTGCTACTTCACAAGATTCAGCAACAGGTATCGTAGAAATGATTTAAATATATAGATATGTGAAACTTCAATTCAAATATGATCGTTCATCGCTAATTGATGAAAGAAATGATCCCTGTAATTTCATAGTTGCAGCAAGAATGAGATCTTAGCTGCTGCTGCTTCTTCTTTATCTTCTTATTGGCGGGTTTTTTTTTTTTTTTTTTTTTCCTGTTTTTAAGCTTACAAAACAGCGGTCTCTCGAAATGCGAACATGGCCAAGCTTCAAGCTGGATACCTTTTCCCCGAGGTGTGTGGTGCATTTTGACCAAGGTCTTAGTTATTACTGTTGATGGAATTGTATGCTCGAGCTTTTATAGTTTTATTCTCATCTTGTAATCCTGACGTTGGCGTTTTCTTAAAAATTAATTTTAGCGGTAATGGTGTTGTATATATATAATAATAGATTGCAAGGAGAAGGAAGGCGCATTTGCTCAAGTATCCTGATGCGAAAGTAATTAGTCTTGGAATTGGTGACACTACTGAGCCTATTCCTGAGGTTGTTACTTCTGCCATGGCTAAGGTACAACTAAATTCCTGCTTTTGGTTTTCGCAACTCTCAAATCCAAAGGTGTTAGAAATTTAGAATAATGATCCACATCTGTTGAGATACACTAGCTCACGGAGATAACTGTTCAAGTCGAATTTCTTTATGCTGTATCTGTATGAGAAGGAAGGTTGGTCAGAATCTTTAAAATATTTAACTTATATATCACCTTGGTTGGTACCACTTACTAGTGTTTCAGTGTTGTCTTCAGTATGGACTTTTTTGGATGAAATTGTCTCTTCTATTATCATGATTCGGCTTACTGGGGTAATCGTACTGCTGCCATCTCCTTCCTATTGAATTAGTACTTTTTGCACGTTTGTTTGTAAGTGTTTGTCTCATTCAAGTGAATTTGCTGTGATTTTCAAAAGCTCATTATGAAAGTTGATTTTCTCTGAAATAAAACTACTCTATGGTGTCCAATTTACACGATACTTTTTTTTTTCCAACTTTCTGCACTGAACTGGAAGGCATTTGTGGAGTTATTTTCATACTAGAAGTAGAAGATAAGAACCTCCTGGGCGCTGGCGTTCATGCACATCCCATATCGGTAGATTTTTGTTTTAGGTCAACTCATTTATCACTATACTATTTCCTTCTTTGGCAGAGATCACATGCTTTGTCCACACTGGAGGGTTACAGTGGATATGGAGCCGAGCAAGGTGAAAAGGTATGCAATTCCGTTTCTGACCAACGTTGTTACTTCTGATGGGTTCTTGGGTGAAGTTGTGTATTTGACATCTTAATCTGAAATTTTTGATATGTGGAAGGAGTTCTCTGAAGTTATGCAATTATGTCATGTTCTACCATATATTCGTGCCTGTAGAACTTCCCTGCAATAATTATCCATTGAAGAAGTAAGAACACGTTTAATTTAACACAATCTTCCCCACAGAAAAAGGGAAAAAAGAGGAAAATATATGAAAAGAAAGAGAAGAAAGAAGAGACTCTTGAATGTTTATCGGTAGATATGGAGAGTTTGTATTATGTACACCTTCGGCCTTACATTTTCCTGGACTTTGTGTCTCAGAATTCTGGTTTTGTGGTTAATGATCTTCCTGATTAGTGAACTTTGTGTAGAAATAGTGAGCTTAGCCAAATGCACTCTTTTGTTCATTTTATTGTACTTTTGGTTCAAAGTTATGGGATGATGGCCTCTTTTAGAAGCTTGGACTGTTGTAGACTTCATCCAGCAAAGCCTTGGGGCCACACTCTTACAGAGAGAGCTAAGATCTCGTGGGAAAGTGCCATCTTGGTCTTTGGAAGCCATGTGGCAGATTCTTATAGTATTTTCCGTGGTCCAGTCTCTTGAAAAGTTGTTGTAATCACGCCCCCTTTTTTATTATTACCAGTTGAAGGACTTTTTTACAATCCTTCTTTTGGCTTTGGGCTTAGTCGAATTTTTTTAGCATTATCAAATAGGAAACACGGACTACTACTATGAAAAACACCCCAGATTTTGCAAGCACTCTGGTTTGGCGTAGGTCAGGCAACAGTTGTTTGATATGACATGCCTCTTCCATCAAGCATGTGCTTTCTGGCAATGATTTATTTCTGAATGTTTTTCCTCTTTTATGCTTGTATAGTTTCAAATTAATATGCTATCAATAACTGGTTTACACTTAGTGAGGTTTTATTGACATAAATATTTTTCATTATTTGCACATTGACTGCTGATTTGACGGCTTTTGGCCTTTGGGTCATTTCTTTTCAAGATTGAAAGTTCTGATCGAGATGTTGATTTGTATAGACGGTGAGAGCTTTACTTGGCAAAACATTTTATAGCGACCTGGGTATAGAAGAAGATGATATCTTTGTCTCTGATGGCGCAAAATGTGACATAACACGTCTTCAGGTATAATTTGTTTCGTTTGAATTTCTTTCATCCCTATAACCTTTCAATTTTCAAACGTCATTTTGTTTTTATTCTCTTTAATGTTGATAAGTCTCCAAGGGGTAGTGCGGTGGTCGAAGATTTGGGCTTTGAAGGTGGTTTCTCTTCAAGGTCCCACGTTCAAGATCTCCTGTGACATTAATTTGTAGACACCTTCCTGTGTCTCCTTTCTTTCAATGTCTCCTGATGCTTAGCCGGGACGGGTGTAATTACTACGAGTATAGTGGAGCGAAGCTTCGATTTTTCGTTTTTCAAAAAAAATGTTGATCATTAAATTTAGTTAAATATGTAAGATAGCATGGGTTGATCTAACATCTCTTCCCGCTTTTGGCAGCTTGTTTTTGGATCTGATGTGTCAATGGCGGTGCAAGACCCATCATACCCGGTACACTTATAATATCCGACATTTTTGTGCACTCATTCAGCTGTATCTTGTCTTTTCTGTTTTACAAGTCATAATTTCATTCGCACCATTCGGAAACATCAATTTGAGGTAGTAACTTTAGATCCTGGATAAGTTCACTGCTGTTCTGCAAGTCTTAAGGCCATGTTTGTTTGTTTTTTTTTTGTTTGTAGAAGAAAAGTTGTTAACAACTGCTCTTCAAGAATTCCTTGTTTGTATTTGGTACTAAACTACCATTCTTAACCACTCATCAAATCTTCTATCAAACCTCACATTAAAACCCTCCATCAAACTTATCACTCAACTTCTATTAACACCAATTCTCGAACGAGTGATTAATTATCCAATTACTACTAACACCAACCACTATTTACGCCAATTTTCAGACAAATGATTAATTAATCCAACAACCATTAGCTCTTCCATTCATCTCCACTCTTCTCCATCCTACTCCTTACTACCATAGACAAACACTCCCTTAATAATATCATATATATTTATTTATTTTTGAAAAGATATTTGAGATCTGTGCCTTTTGTTACTCCATTCTCTCATTTCTTGACTTGTGTCTTCTAGGTACTTATGTTGTAGCATCCAGCGGGGTAGTATTGTTTAGGCTGTAGAACTTCTTATCAACCTCTGCAGATTTCATTTCTAACAAAAAAAATTGTGAAACTGCAGGCTTATGTGGACTCAAGCGTCATCTTGGGGCAGACTGGACTATATCAGAAAGATATTGAAAAGTATGGCAATATTGAATACATGAGGTGTACACCAGAAAATGGTTTTTTCCCCGATTTATCTAAGGTTCCCCGGACAGATGTCATATTTTTCTGTTCACCAAACAATCCTACCGGGTCTTCTGCAACTAGGGAGCAATTAACCCAACTGGTGCAGTTAGCTAAAAAGAATGGGTCGATCATAGTCTATGATTCTGCATATGCAATGTATATATCAGACGATAATCCGAAATCTATCTTCGAAATTCCTGGAGCAAAGGAGGTAAATTTAGTCAAGATTACCTTTTCAGTCTGCCCTTGGTATTCAGTTTACATTTTGGGTAATTTCATTTTGATTTCTAATAGCATCATAATAATATGTGTCGAAGTTTTGAATCTTGTTAAAGTTTAAATACGTGTATAATTACCCTAATGTTATATACAGCTCCACTTTATTGTTTGGATTCTCTTATTTATATCTTGTGGTGGTTTTTTTCTCGTCATTAGACTCCAATTTTATCATTCAGAAAACCTAAGGAGGTGTTTGGATTTTGGGTCGATGAAAGGAGAGGAAAGGAAGAGGAGGAAAAAGAAGAAATTAAGTGATTTGGAGATATGGAGTATTTGTTTGAGGATTAGTGTTTTAGAGGGGAGAGGTTGGAAAAACTTTTTTTGGGATTTGAGTTTAGAAGAGAAGATGTTTATTTTAGATGAAATTGGGTAAAAAGTTTGATTTGAGGTTTGATGGGATGTTGAAGAAAAGTGGAGGAGATGTTGAGGAGGAGTTGGGGAGAGGTTGTGATGTACTAAAAACAAACAAAGTATTCAACCTCGCCTCCACTTCTTCTCCAAATCCAAACACCCCCTAAGGAAAGCATACTATGCGTGTAATTTTATAATGCAAGAAAATTAAACAATGTAAATTCTTTTCCTATAAACGAAATCCTTTTACAATTCATGAAAATCAAAATAACAATGGATCCAACCAAACCATCCACGAATATTCTTTAGCATATCGCAGACTTAAGCAAATTGACAGTTCTTCATAGGGTTAGTGGAGAATTGAGATGGATGGTGATTAAGTAGGAAATCCATTATGCCCTGAGCGGAGTTCTAAAAGCTCGTGCCTCCAAGGCGCAAATCTATTGCCTTACGCCTTGAGCACCTCAAGTAAAAAGTTGTACACGATCCTGTAATTAATTGTAAAAAAAAGATAAATTTGACTAACCCTAAACACAATAATCCTCGTGTTTTAGCTCGAGGTGCAAGTATTTTAGTTGCCTAGTGGGTTGAGCCAGATCAATTAAGAATGCATGTCATCCTGTGATTGATTGTCTGATTAACCCTAAACGCAAAAATCTTTGCGTTTGGGTTTTTTATTGTTTATTAACTATAAAAATAATATTTAATAACTCATAGTATTATTTTGTTATTCTCACTCCAACTATGCTATCTCTTCCTTAAGGATGTCCTAATATGTATAGTGCATCTCATAAAAAAGTCAATTCTTGTCAACAATAGCAGTAGCTTAGTGTTGGCATTAGCGTTTACCCAATAACCAATGATTAAGAGGCTTTTTTTGCCTAAGTTCTATAATAGCTATTGCACCTTAGTGCGCTTGCTTTTAGGGTTTTTTTGGCTCTTTATTATCCATAAAAATAATACTTACTAACATATATAGTACTTTTTTTCTTTTTTCTTTTTTTTAATTCTCGCTTCTTTTTTAGGGATGTTCTAATATATATATAGTCTCATAGAAAAAACCGTGCTTTTTTTGTGCCCAGGTTCTGTAATAGAGGCTTTTGCACCTTAGAATGCTTTAAGCTTTTAAGGACACGGGTCCTTAGGGATGCTTGGTAGTATTATGTCGCAAGAAAATATTTAACGTATATTGTACGCATTCCATGATAGAATACACGTTTGTGTTTTAAATTGGCTGATTTATTTATTTACTTTCGTATAGCCAATTTATGTTTTATGTTGCATGATCTATTTTTCTAACGTGTAGGTTGCAATTGAGACATCATCATTTAGCAAATATGCTGGATTTACTGGAGTGCGTCTTGGCTGGACAGTTGTTCCAAAGGAGCTCCTGTTTTCTGATGGATTTCCCGTTGCTAAAGATTTCAACCGCATTGTTTGTACTTGCTTCAATGGTGCATCCAACATTGCCCAAGCTGGGGGATTGGCTTGTCTTTCACCTGAAGGGCTCGAGGTCTGTTTTTTGTTCTCTCTTCCTTTTTTTTTTAACTAACATGCACATGTAGAAATGAAAGATTATAGTTTGTATTGTTCACTTACTTAGGAATCAATTTACAGCTATGGTTGTTTTTGGTGCAAAACGAGTGGTAAATCACTCCTCTAAGGCCACTCGTTTGTATTTGGTAACTTGTTTGTATTTGGTAGTGAACAATCACTCTTAACCACATCAAATCCTCTTTCAACCACTCCATCAAATTTTACATTAAACATATCACTCAACCACTACTAACACCAATTCTCAAACAAGTAATTAAATACCCAACTACTATTATTATCAGTCTCCAAACAAGTATCCAACTATTATTAACCTCTCCACTCCTTTCCACTCCACTATTTCCTACAAAAAACAAATGCACCCTGCAAGTTTTTTTGACAGACAAATGTTGTTGGATCCGATAGTTAATCATGTGAAAGTAATGGTGTACTTAAGCTTGCTTGGCATGGCAATCATGAGTATAAAAAAAAAAAAAGTGCAGTTCATATTTGATGTGGACAGAACATTAACTACAAGGGAAATGATGAAATTTATTTTGTACTTGGTCAGGCTATGCGCGGGGTTATCGGGTTTTACAAAGAAAACACGAGTATAATATTGGACACATTCAACTCACTTGGATTTAATGTGTATGGAGGGAAGAATGCACCATACGCTTGGGTTCATTTCCCTGGGCGGAGTTCGTGGGATGTATTTGGTGAGATTCTGGAGAAAACACATGTTGTGACAACCCCGGGAAGCGGTTTCGGACCTGGGGGCGAAGGATTTATCAGGGTAAGTGCTTTTGGTCACAGGGAGAATGTTGTTGAAGCCTGCAGAAGATTCAAGCAGCTATACAAGTGATAGATATTTAAGTCTCAGGTGCCATATTCTTCAACTCTTATAATTGTGCATCCAAAGTTGAAATGTACTAAATTATTCCATTGTCATTTGAAATGTACTAAATCTTTCCAGTTTTGGTTGTAGGCATTTCTTCTCATGGGAAGATTTCAATCGTTTGTTGAGTATCTTTTTTTTTGAATTTTACCACTTCATTGGTTTGCTTTAAATTTTATGAATAAATAAATAATCTTAATGAATGAGCAAGAAGGCTTCAGAGAACCAAAAAAAGAAAAGAAAAATGTAGGTTCAATTTATGGTAATTACATACTAAAGAATTGATTATGTGTATACTTGCTAAAATACTCATAAATACTATATATAGATATATATATATATATATATATATATATATTAATAGATATTTGACAATGCTCATTTGCTGTGTCAAACCCAAAAGCGAATCAACTTTTCAACAATTAAATTCAAATCAATTGCTTTGATTTTTTGCTTTGATTTATATTAGAATTTGGCTTATTTTTTTCATTTTTTGTCTGGTTTTCGATTTGCTTTTTATTTTGATTTTAAATTTCTTGCAAGACATAATATATATATATTTACACACACACGTTTGCGCGTATATATATAATATTTTTGCTCCTTATTTCAATTTTAAATTTATTCTTTCATCAAATTAACTACCAATATATTTTTATTTTCTTTTCAATTTGCTTCACATTTGTATTTATTTGTTTTGCTTAATTTTTTTTTAATATATTTGTTTTTTTTTTGTTCTTCCATCTCGAAACTAAATTAATATATATTTTTTAATTTCTATCCAATTGAATGTTCAATATTGTTTTAAAAAATCAAACTCATCTATTGAGGTGGTTTGGTTTTATTGATTTTTAGGTTTTTTCGACCAGAGTAGTACTTAGTGAAGGAACATGTGAGTTTTGTTTGCCAAGCTAATGGTTAGTGAACACATTTTAGAGCTGTAAATGAAGATGATTTTATAGTTATTAGTGCTATGATATATCGTCTATTTCGTTGGTTTAAGACGTGATATAATGAAGTGACTTGTGGCAAAGTACTAGTAACTTTTTCTACATGATCGTAGAAATAGATTTCCTTTCACCCCAAGTTCAATTAAACCATGTACAAAAAGAAAATTGGTAACTCTAGCTTCCCAAATTATCTAATCCAAATTGTAAGAGTTGTGTTGGGTTATGTTTTTTTCAATTTAGATTGAGTTAGTTTTTTAGAAAATTCTGGATTTTAGGTCGGTTCGCGGGTT
>JBBMEG010000022.1:14490518-14501553 GCA_037832605.1 Cyclanthera cordifolia
GGGTTGGGTTCGTGTTGAACCCAGCCCAAATTTCATTTAAAAAATAAAATAAAAAATAAATATTATATTTATAAATGAAATATTATGTTGATTTATAACTTGTTTAGTAGCAATGTTATGTATTTATATAACTTGTTCTATTATGTTGCTTTTTTTTACAAGTTTATTACTTTAATTTAAATTTTATCATCTCAATAAAATATTTTTTGAAACAACAAATATTTATTCTATATTTTAAAATCATAATAACTTGATGGTCCAACCAAATGCAACCCAAAAATATAAGGGTTGGGTTGCTTTCAAAAATAGGATTGGATGAGTTAGTAAATTGACCAACCCAACAAATTGTGTTGGTAATTTTTCTCAACACTACCCAACTCATGTACACGCCCGACACAAACCACTCATCTCTAAATTCAGGTTTTTATATATCAATAATTGTTGAACCACACACACTTTTACCCATTTGAAGAGAGATTAACCTTACAATCTCATACAAAAAGTAATAGGGATCATAATATGATAAATCAAATCAAACAAATATAGATAAAATTCATGGCAAGATGTAATTAAAAAAAAAAAGAAAAAAGAGTAGGATATAGAAACTCATGAATGTTTAAAAAGACAGGTCAAACCTTTTCGGACTCTGATTTTTGTTTGTGTAATTGAACACATTGTTAATTTTATTTTAACCAAAGATCTCTCCGTATCTTATCAATTGGAAATGTTCATGTTTTTAAGTCTAGTAGATCTTGTAATAGGATGACCGATCTTTTGGTTAAACAAGTTGGGTGTAGTAATTTTGTTGTAAACTTTATGTCCTCGATTGTGGAGGAGAACATCTTTTTTTTGGAGGGAGTCACTTCCCCGTCGGTGACTTTCGCTATTGAGGAAGATGTGTTTGGTTTGTGTTTAATGAAGTTCATTTTCAAAAAAAAAAAAAAAAAACAACTCCTTATTCCTGAAAAGAGAGTGGATCATAAACAAAATCTCAGCAAGTATACATAGAGAGAGGTTTAGAATTAAGAGTCAGCATTATATTCGGTGATAATAGTCGTAGACCCGATATTAAAAAAAAACTGTAGCTATTTTGGATGACTAAGGGTTTAGGATACACTTGAAAAATAAAATATCCACAAATATTCATACTTCCATTTTACAAAATAATTACAATCATCATGTCAACATATCTGCCTTAAATTCAAATTTGAGAAAATCACGCAAAAAAACAAAACAATATTTTTTAAAGAATAATTGCAATGAGGGTTCATTTTGAATGATTATAAATTCAAAGTTATTTTGAGTACTTCTGAAAGAGTTGATAGTAATATTTCATTTGAATATTAAAATATGTGATTGTTTGAAAGGTGGTGGTAAATTTTCATTTATAATAAATTCATAAAACCTTCAAACAAACATCGTGATAGTAATTATTAGAATGATGAGAAGCAATGTTTGAAAGATTCTTCCTTTCAAATACAGAGTATTGCTTTTACTTTTCTACATTCATTCCTAAAGGAAAAAGAAAAACAAAACAATATAAAACAACCAAAAAAGTTCCTTCACAAGGGTGTCCTCAATAGAAACTTGCAAAGTCCTCGAACTCAAAAGAAAACCCGAGATCTTAGGTTCGAACCTCTGAACAAAAACTTCAATGTATCCTAGAGCTGGCACTCGAGTTTACTCGAGGGGCCTTGGGAGAAGCGTTTATATCAGGTACTGAAAACTTACTAGATGAGTTGAAGCGTAAGGAATATACTTTGGGTTGGAGTATTATAATGGTTTCTCCACGAGGATGTTCTTAAGCTTCTCATTTGCAGCCACAAGCTCAGCAGCTATTCCAGGCTCGTTGGCAGAATGGCCTGCATCGGGAATAATCTGCAAAGCAAGGCAAGATTAAGCTCGAAAGAAACAATAGAATCTTCAACGATCAAGGAAAAACCTTTTTTTTCCAACAATAATAGTAAAATAATAGTAATACTAATAACACTCCCTGGCATGATATTTGGTTTTCCTCCCCTCCTATGGAATTTCATTTATTCTATAAAAGAAATTGTTTCCCACGGAGGAAACAAAATCAGTTCCATAATGAAAATACATAACCCACAATTTGATTCTTGATTCTTGATGCAGAGTGAAAATAATAAACTGAAGAGTAAGTATATTAAGTTAACTAATAGTTTTTTTTTCTGATGAAGATACCAAACTTTCATTGTTAAAAGAATGAGCACAAGACAAGAACATACAAAAATAGCCCGAACAGAAAATGGGATGTTCAAATATTATGTACTACGAGTAGAATAATCGAGGTGCGTGTAAGCTAACACTTACGGATATCCACATATATACCTACTTTCATCTTACATGTTGATAATTCCAATTATCATGTCAAGATATCTATACCTTATTGGATCCACGTCAAGACCACATGAATATTAGGAGCTAAAGTAAAACATTAAATCTATATATTTGCATTCAAGCCTAATGTAAGGGAACTATTAACCATCTGTTTTTTTTTTAATTTAAGGGAACTGTTAACCATCTGTTTTTTTTTTTTAATTTAAGGGATGGAACTGTTATCCATCTGGTTTTTTGTTTTTGGTTTTTTAAATTTAAGTTTATTTTCACTCATTCTCTACCAAGAATTTTATCTTTGCAAGGTAAGGAGATATTTGAATCCTAACCAAATTCCAAAAACCAAAAGAAGTTTTCAAAAGCTTTTTTTTTTAGTTTTCATTTGGTTTGGTGTCTAAAAATATAGGAAAAGTGTGGAGTTGGAGTAGTGATTGTAGGCTTAATTTCAAAAACCAAAAAAACAAAAAACAAAATGATAATCAAACATGGGCTAATTTGTTAGGAACATGAACCATTATTAGACATGGAAGTAGACCGCAGAAGTTCTTTTACCTTTAATTCAGCCTCGGGCCACACTTTATGAAGATCCCAAGCAGACATCATCGGGCAACAAACATCATATCTTCCCTGTGAAATGAAGATAAGAAGTAGCTTCATATCTTGTAATAAAGTTCAGATTCTCTTCAGATGGAATGATTAATTATACAAAACACCAACAGCATGTGAAGATAGATAACACTTGATGCCATTTTTTATTTTTTGTTATTCAATTTTTCAACAGGGAAACAAAAGAAAAAGAAATAAAAATAGTTGAAGAGGAAATTGAACCAATCATTGAACTATGAGTTTTGTAACAATTACCCCTCTAAAATTAACTAGTGTTGCAATCAACTCCTTAGGTTAAACTTGAGTGAGGTAGGAGAAGGGCAAAATTTTCATTTGGAAAAAAATCTCTCTTCTTCATTTGTGTCTTCTTCAACCTCCATTTCTCACGAATTTAATGCATAAGTTTAATTGTTGTCACACTCAAAGTTACTACCATTAACCATGGCTTAGTAATAAAAATCAGGCCAAAAATCACTAAGAAGAACGGGAACCAACGTTAAACTAGAGAAAAGAATGAATTTAATTTTTGTTTTGGACTAGAGATGGAAAAACCCACTGTTCGTAAAGTTTCTGAAGTCGCTCTTTGATGGCGAAAGTCCAAAAAAACAAAATTCACAAATTTTGTTGTAGCATCTTCTTGGTTATTTTTTCATATCCAACTCCTGAACTGAATTTTGATTTTAATTTTGACAACTTCACTTCACCTTCACAAATTATCTGATTATCTGAATGTGAAATTTCACAAATTTCAGTCATGCATTTCTTACTCCAAGAAATTTCACACTCACAAATTCCCAAGCCATTGCCTTGATCTGGCTCTTGTATGAGAAAATCAAAATCTGCACAAGGATCGAAGTGTCTGTTCCCTTTCCTCAGCACCTTTTTGGCTATGGTCAAAACTTCGAGTTCGACAAGAAATGAGAAAATGGAGGTTGAAGAAGGTATCAGATGAAGAAGAGAATTTATTTTCCAAATGACAATTTCTGTCCTACATCACTCAATTTTACCTAAGAGGTTAAAATTTTAAAGTGTAATGGTAACAAGTCTGATAGTTAAAAAGGTGATTTGTGCAATTTTTCCAAAAAAATAAATTTGAAAACTACCCTAAAAGATATCAAGGAAGAGAAGTATATTTCAGAATCACACCTAAAGTCATAAATTAATAATATAAAATCGACACTTAAAAAAGCCATCAAAGCTTACCATGTATAGCATTAGCGAAAGAAAACAAAGGAGTCACAAAAAACCTTTTATTTCACAGACACAGAAACTATAACTCAAAAGATGAATCGATCGCCCCAGGAAAGCCAAGGCTTATTAGCCTTTTATTTCAAGGACACATAAACTATAACTCAAAAGATAAATATGGTCGCCCCAAATTCTGAAACTTGTTTTTTTTAATAGGAAACAATAAATTTTCATTAGTAAAAGTGGTAGGATAACCAGTCCAATCAACCAAATATGAATCAGATGGTACGCAAGCCAATATGTTGGATAAGATTAGAACATGCACCAGTACAATTATAGCATTGATATGTTGGATGGGTAAGCTAATGTACCTGTACAATTATAGCATTGATATGACGTATCTTGTCAATATTGTCCAGCAGAAAGGAATCAGAAGAGAAAAACCCCTTATTTACAAAGTAATGGTTTTCAATCCTTGCAAATGCCTGGGTCAAACGAAGAGAATGAAAGGGAAAAAAAGTCCGAATCATAAGTTGCATAATCAAAAAAAATAATATCGCTTAAGTTGAAAAAAATCAGAACACGTAAGAACCAACGTCGATAAAACACACGGCATTGACAGTCTCATTGTAGGGAAAATAAATTGACACGTACAACTTTCAAGAGTTCCACACACACAACATTGACAATTTCAGAGAATTTCCAGATATCAAATATGAATTTACAAGCGAAAAAAGAAATACCAATGAAAAGTTATCATCTTCCCCTCTCTTCATGTTCTCTTCATTTGGCAAAAGATGAGCAGTAGCCATTTCCCATTTGGTCCACGCTCTTGCAGCTGCATACTAGAAAAATAATGGAGAGCTTCAGCAAGCAAACATGTAATATATAAACATTAATTAATGATTTGATTCCAGTAGTAAGACTACAGTCTTCGAAAAATCTTATCATAAAATTGAATGTTAACATTTATTAGGTTCAGAGAGTGTGGCTGACATAATCTATTCACAATAATTTAAACTATTCCATCATGATTGGTACAGCTTCTTATTTGTCTAGTCAATGCAAAATATAGTGATAAAAAGTCAGAAAACAGTTAGAATATATTGATAAATCAACAAAAACAATTAATTTTAAATTTTACTGTATGTTACCATCAAAATCAATCTTATGCATGCAGCAATCATACAGTGAAGGTGCTAGCATCATTTTTCAGCAAAATCTTCATTAAATGCACAGCTCTCAGGAACGAAAGAACAGGAGAAAGGCCAATATACCATGATTGCATGTCATCATCTACTGCCATTCCCACACATGACGCACCGATAGTGATTGCACGCACTGCTTACATTTTGGCTCATTTTGTGTTATTCATCGTCTTCCACATTTATTTTGCCACCAATAGATTCTTTTTTTCACATAGCTGTTATCTTTATATCATAGTTCTAAATTATTTCTTCTTTTTTTTTTATAACCGTGTGTCCGGCCCAGCTGGTTCTGATTATTTTTATCTCAAAAAGTTTCATATTTTCAGATGATGAGAACTAGTTCAACACTGTGGACACATAAATCAGAAAGAAAGATACTCAATTCTAGGCAGCAATAAATTGCATGATAGAACTTACTTGGGTTGCCATATCACTTGAATTTAGTCTCTTAAAATAAGCATCAACAAAGCACCCTCTCTCACTTTCGGGAATGAGATCTCTAAAAGACTCCCAGGCTGCATTTGAAGAAAAAAAAAATAGTGAACAGAACAGTTTACAAATCATTTCTTTTAAAGTGCTTCCTCCAACACAAAGATTAGAAGCAATCAAAATCTATAAATTTATAAGGATCTACCCACGAAAAACATCCAATTTTATTCAATATGTTACAGATTGCAAATTATAACGCTTATTAAATTATGAATTTCATTGATCACATCCTAGTATATTTCTGTTTGAGTAAAATAGTGAACAAGCATACCATCAGGATATATAGCAGCAGCGCCACCTTCATAAAACCAGTCGATTTCTTTTTTCCGCAGAAGAAAGATTCCTCTAAGAACTAATCCCGTAACCTTGGATTAAACCAAAAATCTTATCAACAAAACCACAAAAATGTTGAGAAATTGTATCTAATTTCATATATCTCAAAGATAATGAGTTCCACTACGGAGGAGAATGGTAAACTTGGCAAAAGTGTGCACCTTTTCAGGATGAGATTGACTATAGGCAAGAGCCAGCGTACTACCCCAGGAGCCTCCAAAGACCTACATAACCACATTCATTACTGAGTCCTAAACTCACAAAAAAAAAAAAGCTTAGCTGAATAGACTGCTAAGAATGAGAAGGAATGATCATGAAGTCCATTATCATTGAAAATGATCATAGGCAGCTTACCATATATAAAAGTAATCTGTGAAATGGTTTTTATTACAACTTACACAACTAGCTAATCATTAGTTGTAACCACTCTTAACTTACTTAGAACCTCACTTTAACCATACAGAAAACCTTATTTAAGCAAAACATCAATGAGTTCTCTTAACATGACATGGGTAAAGAAACTTAAAGATATGAATCATGATTGCGGTATCCAGGAAAACAGTGAGCAGTTCAAGAAATTGCAACCTGCCACTCTGGAATTTTTAAGTGTTCCCTTAGCTTTTCAATGTCATCAATGAGATCCCACGTGGTATTATCCTCCAAGCAAGCATGTGGGGTACTTTTCCCTGCACCTCGCTGCAAGAAATGAGATATTTCAAACCTCAGAAATAGACCATAATAATGATACAGATAAGGATTGGGAAAAACCTGATCAAACAAAATAATTCTATAGAAATCTGGGTCAAAGAATCTTCTATTGCCTGGAGCAGTTCCTCCGCCAGGTCCTCCATGTAGAAAGACCACTGGCTGCAAGATCAGCAAAATAAGACGATTGTCATGAATCTGAATTGAACATATTCAACAATTTTCAATCTCTGATACACCGAGTAAAAACGAAGATTAAATGGTTTTCTTACAGCAATGATATTTGTAAAACGTGTCATTTAACACTGAAACTCTTAGAGAACATATCCATTTTAATAGAACCCTTAACTATAAGCAAGTTGCCTCTGTCAATTTTTATCAATTTCATAGCTGCTGGCAGCTTGTACAGGATGAAATGCATTCATATATTCCTTTCCAACCAAAGATAATCCAAACTTTAACCAACTTGTTTACACAATTGTCAGAAAGACCAAGGTGAAATTGGTTACTCTCTCGAAGGTATATCAACCGAAATGACAGATGGTGGTAACTGGTATAAGAATGGATCTATTGGTGACTAATATATTTTTCCTGATAAGAAGTTCATTAGAATCTGTACGCAGAAATTTCTTAAGAATAATCTAAACCTAATAGAAATCGTTTTCTAGATTTGGAAGGAAAACAAGCATAGCAGTATGGTAGAATATACTAACATGACCGGCAGGATTCCCCGATTGTTCCCAGTAAATAGAATGAAGATCTGACACTTTCAAAAGACCAGTACTGTATGGCTCAATTGGTGGGTAAGGGTGCCTGTTTATTTCTGAAAAACCCTTTTCTCCAGCCATTAAAACCTTCGGTTGCAACTCACTCTGACTATTGCTCTTATAACCCAACCGCGCTGTTAATACAAGTCCTTTTTCCCCTGCAATATCAAAATACAACAATATGAATTTCTGACCTACCTATCCCTCCAACTCCGCACTAGGCACTACTGAATAAAATAACTCAAGAAGAGAGTTACAAATAAGGAGAGTTTCAAATACATTTTCAAATTCACTTGAACACCATAACAACAATTCTGATTCAACTATCCTTCTTCATTCACACATTCTATCTTACCATTTCTGTTGAAAAATTCAATCAGTTTTTCCCTTTTATAAATAAAAAATATAAAATAATAATAGTGATGAATGAAAATCAATTACTAAAATTCATACTCAAATTCTAAATTTAGGTCCCGTTCACTTAAGTTTTTTGTTTTCAAATTAAGCTTCTAAATACTACTTCATACTATGGGTGTTTTTTATTTTTTATCTACTTTAGACAACTGTTTTCAAATTTCAAGCCAAATTTTGTAACCGTTAAAAAAAAAAACTTGTGTGCTTTTTTTTTCATAGGAATTATAACATTTTCTTAACCAAGATGAAAAACATTGTATAGAAGCTATAGAGAAACAAACTTAGTTTTCAAAAACATAAAACAAATTTTCAGGAGACCTTGGTGATTTCGTTCCACAGTAATATGACACTTACCAAATGAACGTCTGAGATAAAAATGTATCTTATATCAATAACAACTTCTCCGATCAGCGAACTCGCAAATTCGACAATTAACGAATATAGTATAAACCGCCGCATACAACGAACACTAAAAAATGATCAAAACGTACTTCAAAATTTAAAACTGATATCATCAATTTTCCATCAAAATTCTGGAAAACAAACTAGTATAGAAATAGAAAACTAGGTTGCCAAATCCGGTGCAAGATGCAATAGACTCGTAAGTTATGAAGAAAAACAATAGGAGGAGGAACTAATAATAACAAATTGATTATCAGAACGAAGAAACGGAAAAATAATGGTGGAGAAGAAGACCTGATAGGCAGAAATTGTTGAAAATGCGAGAATCGGGAAATAGGCGGAGGCAGTGAGGAGAATACGAACTGGAGAGGAAGGAGAATAGAGAAGAAGATGAATTGTTAGGGCAAAGACCTAACCTCATCGTCAGCGGTGGCGACCATTACCACGAGCTCCAACCAGTCAAACGCTAGACTATATTATATTGGTTTCTCACTCTCACCTTCCGCTTCTTCTTATCTCTTAAAATATAAACAAAAACTTCTCTAACTGTATTTTGCACAAGAGTTTTACATTTTCCATCAACTAATTTATTTTTGGGTAAAATATCATATTCTCATTATTTTATTTTGGTTCTTATTTTGTTATATTTAGGTTAATCCAATTTTAAAATATTAATTTTAGTCCCTAAATTTTAAAAAGAAAATCTTAAATTTGATCTCCAAATTTTTTGAAAATGGTTAATTAATGTTAATAATTTTAATACATTCATGATTTTCTTAAATGAAAATAAATATTAAATATCTAAGTACAAATTTTATATTTTCTTAAAAGTTTAGGTACTGAAACGGAACAAATCTCGAGATTTATAGACTAAATTGAACTTTTGAAAATTGAAAAACTAAAATGAAACAAAGCTCGAAGTCTAGAGACTAAAATTAAACTTTTGAAAGTTCAGATACTAAAATAGAACAAATGTGAAAGTTTAGAAACCAAAATGAATTTATCATTCATTTTTTTTTATTTGATATAAAAATAACTTTAAGTAGCACAAATGTAAAATGTAGAACATACTCATAGAGAAGCTTTTGTCTAATATATATATACACACACGAGAATTAAAAAAAGTTCATATAATATGTAATATTGAGAAGTTAATGGTTCGAATCTCTAATTTTGTTATCTTCATTCTCTAATTTGTTTCTCTTGTTAAAGGTCTCTTTTCATCGTTACTTCAGGAAAAAAAACTTGTTTTCATTATCTTGCTAATTTCTTTTTCGCTCCAACAAAGTATGAATTTTTTTACTATTAATATCTATATATTGTTTTTACTGTACACTTTTAACAGTTTGTCTGATATTAAATTCAACAGTGTTTGCTTGTTATTGGATGTTTTTATAAATGTGTTAAATATTAATTCTGAAAGTTGAATGTATATTAAGTACTGATAGCTCCCATCTAAATAAGTTTTATATTAAAATAACAGTAACTAAACTTTGAGTTCTCAAATAATGGTGCATTGGTTAAAAGTTTGGAGTTTGAAGGAAAATAATAATTAAATTTGACGGAGAGGGATATTGAATATCAAAATCAAACCGATCTAATAAATCAATTTGATTTTTTGGAATAATATTAAATCGTTCAATTTGATATTTTAGGAAACAAAAATATTTTTGTTTCGATCTCGATATATTTGTTTAGGTTCTCTATCAAGAACCGACAAGAAACTGAACCAAGTAAAAAATATAAATATTAAAAATTATTTATTTGTTTATTTTTGTATTTTAATTTTACAGAAGAACAAATTCAAATGTAAAATATAAAGTAAAAATAATGTAAATATTGTGGTATTTATGGAAATCCAAATCGAAAATCAAAATGAACCAAATAAAAATCGAAGTAATAGTTTTGTCATATATTTGATATCAACCAATTATTGAAAAATCAAAGATATTCATTTGATTGCCAATTTGGCCGAATACCAACAAGCAGAATCGAAATCACCTCCATCCCTCATTTCCAAATCAAAATGAATTGGAAATCATATGTGAACTTACACTTTTGGTTAATAACAAATGAAAAAAAAAAAGTAAAATAAAAAACTAGCTCTTAGTCATAATTTTACTTGAGTTAATCAAACTTCAAGAATCCTAGTAAAGTTTAGGAGACAAATTCTATGAATTCATTAAAATAAAAAGTGACTAATTCTATTATGAACAATAACAAGAGCACTGATCAACTACATAGGCTTGTAACCTATATTACATAATTTCTATAGTCAAATGTCAATCATACCCATTCAGAAAGAGAAATTTATAAATGAAGCTGCATAATTCATATCTAGTAATCGATACGATCTCAAATGTCGATAATACTATTATTCTTCCTCCAGTTGTATAACCCATCTCTCAAACTTGTATGTTGAGAGATTTGTGACTGTTTCTTCTGAGATGACATAAATAGTCAAGATGCATGTAAGTTAATGAACAACGCAGTAAAAGAGCAGAATAGAGTATTGAATCAGCTTATTCACCTAACTAACCTAAACCAAATACATGGTTCGAGGGAATT
>JBBMEG010000022.1:14501653-14530467 GCA_037832605.1 Cyclanthera cordifolia
TAGGAAGGGGATGAATAGTGAAAGATATCCAAATATTTGAGTGATCTCATTAGGCTGTAGAACTTCATATCAACCACTGCAAATTTGTTTTTCTTAAGAACCTCTGCAGATTTTGTTTCCAATGAAAATTATGTGGAACTGTAGGCCTATGTGGACTCAAGCGTCATCTTGGGGCAGACTGGGCTGTACCAGAAGGATGTTGAAAAGTACGGCAATATTGAGTACATGAGGTGTACTCCAGAAAATGGATTTTTTCCTGATTTATCAAAGGTTCCCCGGACAGATATCATATTTTTCTGTTCCCCAAACAATCCAACTGGCTCTTCTTCAACTAGGGAACAGTTAACCCAACTGGTGCAGTTTGCTAAAAAGAATGGGTCAATTATAGTCTATGATTCTGCATATGCAATGTATATATCGGACGACAATCCAAAATCTATCTTTGAAATTCCAGGTGCAAAGGAGGTAAATTTGATCAAGATTACTTTTTTCATGTCTGAATTTGGTATTAGATTTACATTTTCAGTAAATTTATTCTGATTCTAATTCAACCATTACATTTGGGTTGAAGTTCTGAGCCATTCGAAGTTAAAATACATATCTCTTGTTACCCTTTTAACTGTATTGTTTTTTAAAATAATAAACCAAGGTCTTATCCAGAAAAGAAGACTAGAACACAAAAACAGGAGAGCGCACAAAATAAATGTTTACAAAAAGAAAGGGCAATAGCTCTACTATATCGTTTGGATTCTATTTTATATCTTGTGATGGTCTGGTATCATTATTTGGTTCCAATTTTTTCATTCAGATAGTCTAATAATAGCATGCTTACCTGAGTTAATTTACGCAAGAAAAATCAAACAACGGCAATTATCTTCCTAAAAATGAATTTTCTTTACTATTGTTGAAATTCCTAATGCTATTAGATCCAACCATTCATGGGACCACAAATGTTCCCAATTCTTGATGAGAACATATATAAGAATAAGTTCATTAGCGCTGAATGTAGGAAAAGCAGGCAAAAGTTCTCCTTTGTAACACATTCATTTAATCAATGAAGATGTTTTTTTCTTATAAAAAAATGTAGGAATTGCAGCACTTTTTTCTTGATCCTCTCTCCAATTGAAAACATGCATGAGTTTAGGGTTAGTGGATAAAGGAGGTGATAATGGAGGTGGAAATCAATTATGTCGTTGGGGACACTCAGGATTATGCAGAAAAAGATGTTTAGTTTATAATTTACATTACTTAATAGGATAGTTTAGTGATTTTTAATTGGCTGATCTTCTCGATTTTTGTATTTGTTGACGAATGATAGTTAAGTTATGTACTATGTTGCATGATCTATTTTTTCAATGGTGCAGGTTGCAATTGAGACATCATCATTTAGCAAATATGCTGGATTTACTGGAGTTCGTCTTGGTTGGACTGTTATTCCGAAGGAGCTCCTGTTTTCTGATGGATTTCCTGTTGCTAAAGATTTCAACCGCATTGTTTGTACTTGCTTCAACGGTGCATCCAACATTGCTCAAGCTGGGGGCTTGGCTTGTCTTTCACCAGAAGGGCTTGAGGTCTACTAGTTTATTCTTTTTCTTCTTTCACAATTTCTTTTCAATGAATATAAACATGTACATCAACTTGGAAAAATATGTTTTATTCCTAAATTTTGGGTCAAGTTTCTATTATGTTTTAATATCAAACACTTTTATCCATTATGTTTCAATAATGTATGAACGGACCAATAGAAATCACATTCGAAACCTAGGGATTAAAAAGATGCCTTTCCTTATAACTTTTATCCCTTGAAATGGCCGGGAAAAATTTGGAGCAGTTTATTAAAACTAACAGTACAGTACATGTTTATAATGTCCAGGCAACAAAATGTCGAAGGAATCATGAAGTTTAGTGACTTTTACTTGCAGGCTATGCGCGGGGTTATCGGGTTTTACAAAGAAAATACTAGTATCATAATGGACACATTTAACTCGCTCGGATTTAATGTGTATGGAGGGAAGAATGCACCATACGTTTGGGTTCATTTCCCCGGCCAGAGTTCGTGGGATGTATTTGCTGAGATACTGGAGAAAACACACGTGGTGACAACCCCCGGAAGTGGTTTCGGACCGGGTGGCGAAGGATTTATCAGGGTAAGTGCTTTTGGTCACAGGGAGAATGTTTTGGAAGCCTGTAAAAGATTCAAGCAGCTATACAAATGAAAGAAAGATCGGTAGGCGTGATGCACAGGTGGATGAGATTTAACAAGTATCAGGTGCCATCCCCTTCTATTCTTCAACTCTTGTAATTGTGCATCCAAGTTTGTATTAACATGTTTTTGACATTTCCGTTTCATTTGAAATGTTCAAAAGCATTCCAGCTTTCGTTGGGGAGGCGTTTCTTTGCACCGGCGGATTTCGAATCAGTTTTCGTTAAGCAAATCATGATGTCTGTTGCATTGAGGTCTGTATGAACTACTGGGGTATCTTTCTCTCTTCGAATCAATAAATTTATAATCTACCACTTGGTTTATGACTACTTTTTGAGTTTTGTGAACACTTTGAGTTTTGGAAACACATAACTTCCTTGGTTGAGAACATGGAATGTTTGGATGTAAGCATTTAGGTCTTGATTTGATACATGGGATGCAAAGGCTAATTATAATTAATCTATTTAAAGTGATTCTAGGTGTGATATTTTTTCTAACACAAAAAAAAAAAGGGATTGGCTGGGTGATGAATTGGGATTTGGAGATTTTCTTGGACCAATTCAACTCATTTTTCAGGTTGGGTTGAATTATTCGGTTGAACTTATATTTTCTCTCCTTTTCAAAGTTCTCGTAATCCACAAATCTCATAGCTTATAAATATGTAGAAATAAGCATAATACAAGGTTCTAACTATATACTATTGTTCCTAGTTTTAATATAGTTGGGTTGAATTAGCAAAAAAAAAATCCAAGAATGGACCAAATTTAATTATAAAATGCTAATTTAATTCATCATAAAAGTAGATGATATTATATTATATGAATGATTGATTACGTTATTAATTGAAATGAGGTTGTTAAATTACATGGTCTTAAAGTCTTATTTTTTTTTCTCTTAAAAAATCATTTTTTTAATCAATTTTCTACATTTTTTGATGTATTAATTTTACTTTTTGAAACACTAAATAAATATAGCTATTTTATCTATTAATTTAAATACCAAGTCTTTAAATGTTTTAAATAATGTACTTTTTTTTTCTTTTTTTTTTTGTGTGTGTGGGTAACCGTGTTTTCCAAAAAAATGTCTTTATGATCTCAGGTATAACTCAAATCTGAAATACGAATTTTCAAATTTAATCAAAAAATATATACACACATATAAAGAAAAGTACGAATTAGCTCGATTTAATTTAGATTTGAGTATCAATTATATAAGAGACTAAGAGACGTTCTTTAGCTCATTGATCGACGTTCTTTAGCTCATTGATCATATGTCTCACACTCACAAAAAAACAAGTTCTTAAAGAATGTTTTTTTTTTCCTTTAATCCAACAAAATTGTGGTATGAGAATTTGGCATTGTGTTATTCCATTGTGATTGTTTCCAGGCTAGACCAAGCTCTTGGTTCTTGCGGTTTGGGTTGTTACACTCCAGTGTGTGGAAGTAAACCTGGTGTAAAATTATTTAACAAGATAAGAGCTAAGCATGTAGGCAGAGAGGATGCATTTATCTTGTTCATACCTCAGTTCAAATATGGTTAAATATAAAGCACGTTAGTTTTTTTGTTTTTAATAATAGAAATTACAAAGTTATGAGCTTGACCTTAAGAGAAGAAGAAACATAACCTGATATAAGCGTTGAATTGAGTTACACAGTACTACGTGTTGATAGATTTATTAACTCAAAATTTCAAATTGTTCCAAAAATCATAACTCGTCCCAACTCATGTAAACTCCTAGTGAAGATGGAAAATTCTGTAATCAATCATTGAAGTTTGAGATGAATCAGAAGTTTTTAGTGCCAATAAGTATCTACCATTGCGTTGAGTTGAGTTACACTATATTGCGTGTTGATAGATTTATCAACTCAAAATTTCAAATTGTTCCAAAAATCATAACCCATCCCTATTCAGGAAAACCCCTAGTGAAGATAGAAAATTATATAATCAATCCTTGAGGTTTGAGATAGATCAGAAGTTTTCAATGCCAATAAGTATCTACCAGTTCTTTGCTATTCTCACAAAACCAGTCAATCTTCATAGTGCATCTACACTAGAGAGTGTGCATTTGTCCCATTTTACACTATCTAATAGCCAATTATGCCTAGACAATAAATGTTACCAACTTGAATAATATCAGCCATGCACAAAATCTGAGTTCTAGAACTGTTCGATGCTCTTCATAAGCTCTGCCTTGCAGGTAGTCTTGTAGTGTCCCGTTTGATTACATTGACTACAATGCACGGTATGTTTCTCTCGATTAAAGTCCTCCATACAAATTCTCTTTTTTTCGGGTCGTCCTGGTGGTCGACGAAACTTAGGTGGTCGCACTATATCCATAAGAGTTTCATCACGTTTTTTCCATTCAAGTTTGTCAGGAACGGGGTATATACCTTCTGCATATGCTTCCTGGTAACCCGAAACCGTAAAGCATTTCTCTGTAAAGGCATAGACATCTTTTCTACACGAGGCAATGGCAGCGACACCATGAGAGCAAGGTATTCCATAAAGCTGCCAATCACGACAGGAACAACATCGCTGTCTGATATTAACTATATATGAACTCTCAGCTGATAGAACCTCAAACTCAACATCATCCGACCGTAGAACTTGATAGGATGAGGCAAGGCTGATTGCTTCCATTATTTGTTTTTCAGCTGACGGAGTCAGAAAAGAAAACCACGATTTGCTCCGAGCACGCCGCGCTTCAAACTCGACTATTAGTTTACTATGAATCTGCTCGATGACCTGGATGATTGGCAACTCATGAGCCTCGAGAATCCATTTAGCAAACTCCTCTATGTTTGAAGAAAGATGTCCATATCGGGTTCCTTCAAAATAAACTGATGCCCAATGAGAGGGAGGAAATTGCTGTATCCACCTTGCAGCTTCGGGAGAAACCGCTTCTATATCCAACATTGTGTCCTTGAAAGCGATTGTAGTTGTAGCACAAGCCGCTTTCCAAATAAGATGAACAAGCCTTGAGTTTTTGAACTCTTTTCCAATACTTTCACTTAAGTAGTTCATGCATAATGCATTTGAAGAATTTGGGAAATTTCTTCTCAAGGCATCTAAAACTCCTTTTTGTCCATCTGATAAAAATGTGAGGTGTAATCTGTTCTGAGTGTTCATCTCAAGGGCCTTATGTAACTCAGACAAAAACCACATCCAGCTTTCTTCATTTTCAGCATCAACTACACCAAAAGCAAGTGGAAACAGCCCACCATCAGCATCAAAAGAAGTAGCTGATAGTAAAGTACTTAGGTATTTGCTTTTAAGCTCAATTCCACCAATACCAATCACAGGGAAGCAACCATTAAGAAACCCGTATATGGATGCATAAAATGAAATGAAGAGACGCTGAAAGCGATTATCTGAACCAGTTGTGAACACTTCTGCAACAGTTCCTGGATTAGCTTTCCTTATCTGTTCACAGTATGATGGAAGAAGACCATAGCCTTCTTCAGAAGAACCATAAATTGTGGCAAGGCCTCGTTCCTTTGCACGCCATGCCTGCTTATATGGTATAGTGATGCCGTATTGCTTATGGATGTCATGCAATATATCTTTTGGCTTGTAATTTACGTTGTTTCGCAGCCGTTCCTCTATGAAACTCACAATCCAATCTACGGAGGCTTGATGGTGTCCATTTTCAGCGTTTTGCCCACAGGTATGTGTGCCTTCAAGGCTTCTAATTGTGAAGATTGGAGAATTAGGAAGCTTAACAGCACGAATTCGCCATGGACAACCCTCTTTGGTGCATGTTGCAAAATAACGTATCAGGTCACTCTTAATAATCCGTAGCTCAAAGTGCTGAGCAATAGCAGCTTCTTTAATTGCATTTCGAAATGCCTTGACGTCTGGAAACTCTTGACCTACAACAAACGTATGATCCTCCATGTGAGACGGTCCAATCCCAGAACCACTTGCTCTACATAACAACCAATTTTTTTGGAATTTCCCTTTACTTTATTGCAGTGAAGTCATCGAGGGCTTGGAGAGCAATGCTCATTAGACTCAATGGGATGTCCATAAATCTGCTCTCAACTCAAGGCAGGAAAGGATCTGAAAAAGCCATATTAAGCACAATTTTACTTTACTTGATAAAATTTAGGAAAAGAGATGATTATAGATCTGAATGAAAAAAAAGGAATATGAGAAAATATGTGAGAAAACAGAAAGAGCCAGCTAGTTAACAGAGAAAATGTGTAGAATATTAGAAATAAACATGGAGCATCTGCCTGGAAACAAGCACGTAGAAGCATGCAAAAGCACCTATAGATGAAAAGGTATGTGTTCATAAAGATTAGACAACAATGTAGTGTTCTCAAATGTAAATAGTCCTTTCTCTCATGACATATACTAGAAAGGAAGTTGATTCTTAATATAACAAATGTCAATGGCAAACAGATAAATAGGTTATCGGTTGAATAAACGCTTGTGTACAAGAACATACATCAGAAACAGGCAGAGGACAGGATAGAGCCTTGGGATGTCCTGATTCTTTCTCGTGAGACTCTACCACTTGAGAATTTAGGATTACATGTCTTTTTATGATTTTCAGGTATTTAAAAAACTGCTATTCTAGTTTTCTTGTTTGAGAGGTTTTTGTTCTCTTTTATTTATATATATATATATATATATAACCGGGATTGCTGCTTCACCTCACTACATACTTGGACATTCTTGCCCATCTCAAGGCTCAGACTCCGGAGATAACTATAGATTTCGAACAGAAAGCACTAAATTTGAACAAACTGTATGAATTTGAATACTTTCACCTCAGAGCATTTAGAGAATACTGAAAAATCAAACAAGTAACTAACTGTCTTCTACATTGATAGGCAATACAAACAATTTTAATTTTTCGCTAATTTATAACTAGGAAACAAAAATTCAATCAAAATTAACGTACCAATCAGGAAAATGCAACAAAAGAAAACAAAGACCAAGTATGAGCTATCTATGCCACGCGGCCACAAAAATGTGATAAACAGAATATCCATACCACCAAGCAGCATCCAAACATGAATCTAAGATCTAAATCGAGCTTGAATCACAGAAATTAGGGTTCAAACGATTAAAAAAAAAAAAAAAAAAAAACAAACAAACATGCGATACATTGCCTGAATCGAATTCCAAGTACAAGAATACATATATGAAAATTATAACGACCTGTAAATTAAAGCGGCGAAAGCAGATCAAAGCTTCAAAGAGCTGAAAATGGAGGCAGAGAGAAAGAGAGAGTAGAGTAATCGCGCCAACAAGCGCGAGTTTCGGCTCTCCGGCGAAAGATTGAAATCCTATTATATCATACATCTCGCTCTCAGTTGAGGGTATTTTTGTAATTTAGTCAGTCAAATTCAAAAGGAAAAATGTTTTGGCGTCGCCCGGACTCGAACCGGAGACCTTCAGTGTGTTAGACTGACGTGATAACCAACTACACCACGACACCACTTGTTGTTATACGTGTTAAAATAAAAGTTTTAGAATACAGATTTTCTTTTTTCTTTCTTTTTTTTTAATTTCCTTTAAAAAATTGAAAGAATAATGGTATTTACCTTCGTGACATGGATACTAGTGAAAAAAAATTGACTTAAAACTTTTTTTAGTTATGGTAATATATTCAAGGTAAAAAATCGAAGTCAGATAGTGTCGAGCTACTCTTTAATATTTTGAGGTATATTAATTAAAATCATAAACACTAATAAGCGAATTAACTCTCTGTAATCATTTTGTTTTGGAATGGCTAACAAAAACTTTCACACATCTATAAAGCTAGATTTACACGCGATAACTTAGAGGTCATGAGTTCGAATTTCCTGCAAATTTTAAAATTTTTTTTTTTTAATTGATACTTTATGAATACAAGCAGACTTCATGTTTTTTTATATATAAGTTCATTTATGATATTTTAATATTGTTATATATATATAACAAGTTGGTATTTTCTAGATTTTTTTCCTAACAAATGGTAGATATTTGCTAGATTTAAATATTGGGTTTTTGTTCTTTCTTGTATAAAATTTAGAGATTAAAATGGTATTATGACTTAGTAACTATATGGTCTTTAAATTTTTTTTTTTTTTTTATGATAAAAAAAAAAATTAAAAGTAAAAAAAAAAAAAAAAAAAAAAAAAAAAAAAAACTTTACCACTTTCCTGAGGCTTAGAACACAAAAGAGATGTATTTTACATAAAATTAAGAATATCGAAAATTTATGAACATTTAGGAAAAGAGAATTTGAACGTAGTTATAAGGTTAGGAAGATGTCACTAAAGTTATGATAAATGAAAGAGATGGAATGCATTTAAGTTCAACAAATATCAAGTAAACTCTTGTTTCTCAAATTCACATGTTTCGAGTGGTAGGAAGTAGGGATAATTTTAGTTTGATTTACGTTTGTTTTGGGTCAAACTGACAATCCTGTATTTTTTTTAATAATTAAATTCAAATCAACGTCCAATAAATGACAAAAATCATTGATTCAATTTTTAATTGATTTGATTTTCGATTTTAATTTTAATAAGAATTTAGTTTGCTTTCCTATTTGATTTTAAGGGTTTTTATTTTGCTAACAAATTATATCATAAATATCACAACATGTACCACGTTTTAATATTACTTTTGTTATTTCATAAAATATAAAATAACAATCTTTTATTTTCTCTTAATATTTATATATTCGGTTTGATTTAATTTTTTTGTTAATTATTCCATCAATAACCAAAACCGAACCTAATATATTTTTATTTTTTGAAATATCAAATATTGTTCTAAAAACCAAACCGATCCATTTGATCGATATGGTTTGATTCAATTTTATCAATTTTCAATTTTTCCATTCACCCCTATTAGGAAGGAATAAAAAGAGAAGAGAAGTGATCATTTCTCAGTGTTTGACTCAAAAACTAATTTACTCTCGTTTCTCTTTCATTCTCATCACTTCTCGTCCTTTCTCGCTATAACCAAGCATACCCTTAATAAATCAAACATCTAAAAATCAAAATAAACATGAGAGAGAAGTTACAATACGTACATTCTACACAAATGAATTTTGAGTTGAGTTGGTAGGTAGTTCTGTTTTTCAAAAACAGGAAGAGCTATGTTTACGAATTGGCCTTGGTTTCTCCAATAATCAAAGCATTATTCACATAATTGCTACAACTAATACATCTTAACATACTTGCATTATAAAAAAAAAAAGCAATGAGAAAGCCGAACAAATCCCAGCAGTTCACGAGCATGCAGTGGAAGAACATATTAAAAAAAAGAAAAAAAAAACTACCATGGTTTAGAGAAGATTAAGCTAATCTTAATCAACTATCCTTCGAGCAATGGTGTTGCACTCGACTGGATCGCCGCAGAATCTTCGAGATGATCATTGTCATTAGATGAGTTAACACTGGGAAGAAATACACCTGCCAGGCAAACAAGAGTTAAAAGTTAGATGAATATGATTTACATTTACACTCGACTATATTATTGTGGATACTTTTTCTTTCTTTTTTTAATCAAGAATCAACATTTCACCCCACTAGATATTTGGGAGTATATTTGCCCATCCTAAGGCTTGAATTCCAGAAACCACCAGAAATTTTACAATTAATTTTATTCATAGATTTCAAACCTGAAAGTTACAAGAGTACAGAGATTTAACGTCTCTATTTATGAGATCGCACGTTGGCGGAGATCTAATTTTAGAACATAGCATAAAAAAATACATAAAATATCTTAGAATAACTACTTGAAACATGAAGTGGCCTAATAGTCAAGAGTGTGATAACTAACTAAGAGATTATGGGTTCAATCCATGGTAACAAACTACTATGATTTACTATGGGTTTCCTTCACATCCCAATGTTGTAGTCATATTGTATGTCATACAAGAATAGTCGAGGTGCACACAATCTGATCCAGACATTCTAAGGTTATATAAAAAACAATTTTTGATTTTTTTTTAAAATATATATAATTTGGTAAGAATTCAAATGCTTTTTTTAAGAGGTGTGAAAACCATGGTAGAGATATTGGGAAAACACAAGTTATTTCATATTCAGAAAAATATCTGGTTTTTGTTTTTGTAGTCAAATTTTGAAAATTAAGTCCCGTTTGATAATCATTGTTTATCATTTTTTTATTTTTGAAATTTAAACTTGTACTTACTCAAATTCTCCACAAATTATTTCATCTTCTCTCGTGAAAGTATCTGATTCCTAACTAAATTTCACAAACCAAAACGAGTATTTGGAAACTTTTTTTTAAGCTTTCAAATTTGGGTTTTATTTTTAAAAATATAAGTAAAATGTAGGTATAAAAATTATGAAAATCTTACGAAGGAGTAATTGTTGTAAGCTTAAATTTCAAAAGAAAAACAAAACCTCAAATGGTTATCAAACGAGGCATAAAAAAAGGTTTTTGTTTTTGAAATATGACTACTAATGCAAATGTTTTCTTAAGAAAGATGAAACTCATAATTTCGAGAATTGGAGAAAACAAATTTAATTTTAGAAACCAATTTATCAAACAAGTCCAAATGATTACCAAATGGAGTCATAATTTTCAAAAGCTTGTTTTTGTTTTTGGGAATAGAACCAATATTTTACCATCTACCATCTACCACAGTGGGTTCAATGCAAACAGCTTAAAATTAATAAAGGAACTAAAAGCTGACCTGAAAACCATATTACAGCTGTTGGAAACAGCACAGCTGTAAGTATAAGAGAAGACACCCTCCAGTTGTTAATATGATCCTGCACAATCATAAGAAAGCTATTTTGAGAATTCAAGATATTATAAGAACTTGACACATTCACTATTGAAAAAAGCAAGATTATGGTTCCTAATCTGCCTACTTAACTCTTTATTCTATAGTATGTGTTTTGAACTTTTTAAAACTGTCATTTTTTTTTTCTTTTTCCCTTCCTTTTTCCTTCTGTTCTTCAAGAACTTTAAGAAATTATAAAATTTGTGAAAGTACTTTTAAATACGTAAAAACACTGTTTAAATGATCATGTCAAACCAACTTTTGAACCCAAGTAGCAGGCAGCACAAGTTTGACAAAATGATCAAGTATTTCAGTTGGGAGGGTCACAAGATAAAGGGACAGCCATTTGATAAGATGGATGATCTTTATGAATGCAACCTTTATTTCCAAGAGGCTTCGGAGTTTTCCAAGAGAATCGAAAGTGTTTTATCAGACCGTTCATCTCATGAGAATAGTCGAGGTTCGCGTAAGTTGGACATTCGCCCTTCTAAAAAAATAATAATAGTAATAAAAACAAGAGACCGTGGAATGCAATTGCCAAAATTATTCCTGCCCACCAGCAATCAAGCTATTTTGGAAGGATCTTTTGTGTTCAATTACAACCTCCATCATGTTCCATGTGGACCAGCCCTATATGATTTAGCGAACTCTAAGCGGCTGCTTGTTTCATATTTTTATGGAGCAATTTTTTTTAGAAACGACATTTTAATAAAAATCAAGAAAGTACAAAACAGCCAAGAATAAGGCAGAACAAAAATTACAAAAAAATCAAGGCATAAAGCCGACCAAAATACACCAGGCAGAAGCAAGCAAAAATCATCACCCAAGTTCAGAAATAGGAAAAATAGGAAAAAGTACAAGATGACTTTCAATAACGAATCTAAAGAAAGGATTCGAGATTGAAAACCAGCTGCTGAATCGAGTACTTAGCGAAGGTTGTCGAGGAGATAGCCCACAAGCTCAAGTTGAAACGGGCAGTTTCAAAGCGGGAAAGCCAAGATTGGTGCGAGTCTTGAAATATGTGTAGGTTCCTTTCCCACCAGATATCGTAAAGGGTACTTTTAACGGCATTAGTCCAAAGAAGGCTAAGCCTTCTTCTTAAGGGAGGGCCCAATTAGGAGCTGCTTAACATTTTGGGTTGAACTATTATCAAATGACCATGAGATGTTGAAAGCACTTAACAAACAGTTCCAGCATGAAGTAAAGGGCAAGAAAACAAAACATGAACATCTGTTTCTTCCGCAGCATTGCAAAGTAAACAAATTGAAGGCTGAAGTGAATTACCCTTTAGCTTTCTTTGGAGCACATTTGCAAATATTTAATTTCCCATAGATTAGTATGCAAATAAAAACATTGATCTTCTTTGGACGTTTGGATTTCCAGACTACTTTGAACAATACCTTATCCATACAACAGTGATCTCCTAGAAAAGCCGAGGCAGAGATAACCGTAAAGGAACCTGAAGGTTCTAAGGACCAAATCAAACGGTCATTCAAACAAGAAAGATAATTAGAGGAGACGGTGGATAGTAGTGATACAAAGTCTTCAAGGAGTATCTCAAGGCTTTAAGTTAAAAACTTTTTTCCCCCAAAACACGGAAGTTCATTGCATCACACTAATTACAGCTGCTTAAGATGAAATGTCTTTTCTAAATGGACAGGGAGAAAAATTAAAAGGAAGAAGAACCTTGTTATATACTAAAATCCAACTGAAACAAGTATACAGCCAAAGCGTCCTTATTAGTTATTACTGAGCAATGTAAGAAGCTAAAAGAAGATTCAAAGTGGAAGGGAAAATGTAAACCTGAAGAATTCCAACGAGAGGCGAGGATGGTACATCTCCAAAGATGTGGATTGAAACAGTAGACATAGCCATAGCTAGTGGCCTCAGACTTGGTTTAACGGCTTCCAGAATAATATAATTTACAGGACCCTGAGAAACATTAAAAAAGCCAAATGGTAAGAAGTAACCCGTAGTTTCCTTAAAAACATAATACTACTGGGAAAATAAGTCATATACTCAACCATAAGATTAAAGACATGATAAAAAAAAGGTACTTCCAGTTACCTCTGAACTGGAAAGTCAACGAAGGTAAGGAAAAACAAAATAAGGTGGCCGAGAAGGCAGAGAATTATCATCAATCATTCCCTACTCCTTTTCAATAGATTTCACATTTTACCTAACTAATGGTTAAATATCCCAAGTTAATTCATTAGAAAGTTTGCTTAGACGACCTTCACTTTCTTTAAATGTAGTGGGTGTAAACATTCGGGTATAGTTTGAATTATAAGTTGTTTACATTTGTTGAATCATTTTAAATCGTCAATCAACCCAAAAATTTAAACTTATAGGTTGGGGTAAAAAATTAAATCAATCAATCCACTTACCCGTGGGCTTGAAACTTTAAAATGCTCATCGAGTAAAAATCAATATTCATCGGAGAGGAAGCGACTTTACAAGAGTGTGAACACATGACCTCATGTCTTGATATCATGTTGAATCACATTAAATTTTCAATCAACCCAAAAGTTTATTCTTAAAGGTTATTATAAATTTAATTACATCAATCAATCAACAATTATGGTAAAAATCACTGATCAATCCAAAAGTTTAAGCTGATGGGCTAGGATAAATTTAATTATATCAACCAACAATAGTCATAGATTATTTTTTGCAAGCTTTATATCTTGTTTCAATACGAATCAAACTTTTCACTGCATGAATGAAAAATGGGTATCGTTTGCTTACAGGACAACTACAAAATCTGGGGTATTTAAAAATTAAAGCCACTTTTAATACCACAAAGCAAGTAACTTCTTTTTTTCTGAAAAAGGAGACGAGCTCTTCATTAAGAATATGAAAAGGAGAAATTAGAAAGACAACCCAGCTGGGGATTCAAAATAGAAAATACAAGAGAATTGGAAAACAAATTCTCATAGGAGGAGACTCCTTTCCAATAAAAGATATTCAGATACCATTTCAGTAAGTTACTGCAGAATGTCATTAAAAGAAGCAAGTGCAGAAAAATAGTGAAGTGAAATCAACCTAGAGAACATCGGGAAAAAAGATCCATTACCTGAGTAGCAAAGATGAATAGTTCACCTACTGCAAATAGGGTTAGGTAGATATAGACACTCTTAAAACAGAAGGCACTGAAGCAAAGTATTGCCCCGATAAAGGTTGATATAGAGAGAAGCTGCAACATAATTTAAGTGAGATAGTTAGATAATAAAGATTGACACCATATTTATGAAGTGAAATGCAAAAGAATTTTGTTGGTTGAGTTGATTGCAGATTAGACTCAAGTATATCAAAATATCAGGAATACCCAGACACTCAGACTCTGTGCATCAATATTCGATAGTGTAAGTAGACACCATTACTAGCACGTCCCTCTAAGAACTCTTAATATACATTTTTCTATAAATCGAAAAAAGAAATAGAAAAATCTTCCCCGCCACTGTAGTAATAAAGCATTGATCAGTTCATTCTTAAACCTTCTTGGTTAGCTTTGCACTCATGGGAAGAGATTGTAATGTGAAGTCAGTTAAAAAAGGAGTTAATTAACGATCAAAATTCACATAAGCTAACCTTGAAACCATTTGAAATGGTGTTGCTCATAAAATCAAGAACATAGCCTCCTCCTACTGTGCCCAATACTCCAGACACAACTGTTATTCCTCCAAAGATCAAGTCAGCATTGCTCTGCAAAAGATCGCAGCTTTATCTAAGAAAATTTGGTCAAGCGCAAATTTTGTTCCAGACATATTGACTATCGCTGCATATAAGAAAATGGTTGATAAAATCTCACCATATTATAGATGCTGTAACCAGCTTTTGGTCCCCAATATGAATATGCGCCTAGGACAAAATTATATCCTATATACCCTAAAACAGAAACACAGAGCCCTCAGAAAACAGGGGGAAAATGTAGCCCAACTCCTGATTATCACATTCGCAGTAAATGAAAATGGGAGAAGAGCAGGTGAACGAAATACCTAGAATGTTAATAACATAAACCTTATTAATCAAGAGTTCTTTAATTTCTTTCACAAATTTTGTGAGCTGACTCCTCGAATTAGTAGATAAGCTGTTACAAATTAAGAACAAATGAAATCAGTACATAGCTTAACCTTGTAAAGCAGATGTCCAACAGCTACATGACATACTACTACTATTAAAAGAGGTTATGTCAATACTTCCTGTTATTCAGCACATTTGATTGATCGGAAGGAAGGGAATCCAATTTAGAAAATATAGCCTCAGATACGAGTACAACAGATCAGTGATTAATGATCACCATGTACTCAGCATTTCCTTGTAGAGGAAATAGGAATTATCATTGGTGGTTTCATTACATCAAGTTCAACGAGAATCAGCAAGTTGGAGTAATTTTTATTTAAATCTTATATTTGATAGGAGAGTGATTTCCTTACATCAAGATCTCTTCTCTCTTTTTTTTTGTAAGAAAAGAAAAGATAACAATAAGTTTTAAAGAAAATGATGAGTATATATATTTTTTCATTTACTTATAAAATTTGCTTGGTTGCTTTCTATAGGGGGTGTTTGTTTGACGTTATTAATAAGCTATTACAAATGAGTTTTTACAACTCCTCTATAAACAATTACATCAAAACGAGTTATTGTAATCCCTAATTTCTAATCTAATCACTCAAAATAACCACTCATTTCTAACCACTCAAAATAATCATTGATTTCTAACCACTCATTTCATATCACTTATTTCTAACCCCTCAAAATAATTACTCATTTCTAACCACATCCAAACAAGCTATTGACTACAATCTCTCAACAAAAATCATCATCCAAACAAGCTATTAACTACAACACATTTACAAATACCACATGAACGAGCTATTACTAAAAATCAAATTTCTTATCACTCAAAATAACCTCATTTATAATCCCTCAAAATCATCATTCTACAATTCTACATCCAAACCCCTTCATAGTAAGTTGTTGACTTGTGACTTGTCTTTTTTTTTTCCCTCCCTCTCCTGAATTTACCTAGCACTACATAATCAAAGGATGACGAATTCTGAGAAGAAATTGTTGGGAGAATATTGCATGAAATCTCATTCAATTGGGAACTACGGCTTCCCGCACAATCAAAATGAAAATGAAATGTACAGCGCTGGAGGAATAGATAAGAAATCTATGTCTTTCCAATATTTGATACAAAATCGACCATTTTTCGATCGGAAAACAAGATAATACTAATAATTTTTTATTTAATGCATTGTAATTTTTTTGCCAATATACCGCCACTCAATTTTGTGGCCAATATATGGAAGAGGTTCCACGATAGATTTCATTATACTTCAATACTTGACTATAAGCTCAGAACTTTTTTCTTTTATTTGAGGCTCTTATTGTAAGGGGCAGTACTTTGGAATGTAAACTAACAGTACCAACGATATTTTCAAGGAAACGTGGTTAGAAAGAAAGACGGAGCATGTTATACCTTCAGATAGCTAACATGGAAGTCATAGCTAAAATGGAGGTCACTCTCTTGAGCCTTTTGTTTGGGCTTTAGTGAAAATGGACTCAAGGTGATTTAAGTACCTTGGGAATATCTCCATCCCTGGCTGTAATAAGAATGTGAGTTTTCTCTTAGCTTTTCCCCTAATTTGATTCGTTTTTTATCTTGCTTACTCTTCATTGATGACTGGTTTTGAAATTTGAATTGATTGTTCTTTTTCATTCCTCTTTTCTTTCTTTTTTTTGATTTTTTTTTTTTTTTTTTACAATATGACTCGTCATCAGCCACCCCTCCCTCCCAAGCAATGGCCTTTAACTTCTAAGAATTACCAGAAAGTCAAGGTACATCACAAGATAAGAATGTATGTTAACCAACCGCAAGAAAGAAAATCGTGAATGCACAAGGAAATTCATGACGATTTGAAATCTGCAGTTACTCGGAAACAAGGATTGTCTTGCCAACAAGAGTGATAGCTCTGCTGCATTAGTGTGTACTCAATGACCAAGAGGTCATGGGTTTGAATCCTCCATCTTTCTGTTGTAGAATTAAATAAAAAGAAAAGCCCCTCCATGCCAACAAGAGGGGCAACTCACGACTACAGTGTATTCCCATGATTAAAAGGTCATGAAGTTCGAATCCCCCTTCTCCGATTGTAGTTGAACTCAAAAAATAATAATAATAATAGTAACCTCCATGGGTCACCAGTCAGACAGATGGTGTATATGTTTTGATAACCAAATGAAATTGATAGGAAAAAGATACCAGATACTGAATTCTGTCAATCCTCCTTACCTGGAAGATTTCACTGAGTTATCTTCAGCAGTGGAGAATGCACCACCATTGCCATACGAAGCTTCTGTCTCTAAGTTCATCAACATGTAAGACAAATTAAGCAGGAAAATAAATATTTTCGGTTTTACCAATAAATACATGATACATAATTAGATCAAGAATCAAAAGTTAAGCAAATTAATCATCAGATAGCATCAAGCACGGCCTGATTACAGAATCCTCTAAGAAAACATACCAAAACTGAAGATCTGTAAGACAACAGTCAAAACTTCATCTTTGGAAATTATTATAAAGCTTCAAGAAATTAGACGTTTTCAAAATTCAAGTTAGGAATGGCATATAGACTCATATTTTGATAGGATGTTTTGGCTGTGGACCAACTTCTTAAATCTACCATTCCAAGAATTCTTCACCTTTCATTATCAAAAGGCTAGTTTCATAAAGAGGACTATAGGAAGGTTATTAAATTCATTCAAGGACAAAGAAGGCAGACACCATGCAAATTTGGGAACTCTCAATTCAATCATTTTTCCTACATGTTTTTGGTGAAGGTTTTCCCATGGTTGCAACTCATTGGTGGATCAACATGCAAAATTTTAAACTTAAGCAGGTATTTGATGATCCCAAAAATTCGGATCTAACCCAAGCGAGTGAGCCAAAGCGAGGCGGGTATATTTCGGGCCACAAATTTGGATCTAATCCAAGATGTCTTCCTCAAAAATGGTGCAATCTTGAGGGGCATGTTGGAGATACTCATTTTGTGGTCATTTGTCCCACATTGGAAAGGTGCGAATTCTTCAACACATTTATAAGATAAGGTGAACTAGTCCTCTTATAGACAATTGGTTTTGAGGTGGAACCTCATACTATCTAATATGGTATCAAAGCGGGTATATTTCATACCACAAATTCGGATCTAATCCAAGACAGCTTTCCCAAAAATGGCGCCATCTTGAGGGGGCATGTTGGAGATACTCACCTTGTGGTCATTTATCCCACATCGAAAAGGTGAGGATTCTTCAACACATATATAAGATAAGGTGGGCTACTCCTCTCATAGCCAATTGGTTTTGAGATGGTTGCTCACAATTTCTAATATGGTATCAAAACTCCATGTGGGTTATTAATCCCCAAAAATTTCAAGTACTCCACCCAAGCGGGCAATTACTTAAGCGGGCATTTGATGATCCTAAAAATTCAAATCCTACCCAAGCGAGTGAGCCAAAGTCGGTATATTTTGAGTCACAAATTCGGATCTAATCCAAACGGCTTTTCCAAAAATGATGTCATCTTAGTCATTTGTTTCACGTCGAAAAAGTGATGATTCTTCGACACATTTATAAGATAAGGTAGACTACTCCTCTCATTGTCAATTGGTTTTGAGATGGATGACCACACTATCTGATATGGTATCAAAGCTCCAAATTATTGACCCTCAAAAATTTTGAAGACCCCACCCAAGCAGACAAAATCTTAATCCATCCAAATTGATTTCTTTTGTAAACAAAAAGAAGAAACTCAGGACCATATTTTCTTTTCCTGCAAGTTTATCTCCTCTTGATATGTTGGCAACCATGTTTCTGTGATTTTCTGGTGCAGCGGACTTTAAAGAAGAATACCAAGGTTTCATAGCAACTATTAAATACTGACATACAGAAAAACACCCAATTGAATGTTGCCAAGAGTCGAGACTCTATTTTGAGACTTGTGGTTAGGAAGGAATCGAAGAATTGAAAGTTGCACAATTGGCGAAATACCTTGTTATACCTTGCTGCACTCTGTACAACTTACAAGTTTTCTCTTACATATTTTTTATATGAATCAACGGGAAGTTTCAAGATCTTATTAAATAGCTTAATAGAGTCTTGAAACAGTGTACCTTGATCTTCCGAGGCAACCAAATCCACAGATCTCAGCTCTCCATTTGATCCAGAAGAAGAAAATCCTGTACTTAAGTTATTTAGAAACCATGAAATTGTTTGAAGATCACAGTCCCGGGCATACCTTTCAGTTGCAAGGGCTTTATAACAAACCCCAGAACAGCAAATGGAAGCATCAAAATGGCCTCTCCAATGAATGCAATACGCCAATTATAATTACCCCCAACCTATATTAATTGAAGAATATGATATGAGTGTTCAAAAAAAAACTATGGACGTACACTTTATGGAAGAGAAACAGCTAAAGGAATTAATTTTTTGTATTCATTAATATATTCAAAAAGTCCGCAAGGAAAAAAAATTACCAATCCACCAAAGATATAGCCAATTGCATAACCACTAGGTATGCACATGTAAAATATTCCAAGCCAAGCTGCTTTCTGGAAGGAAGAAAGAACCAAAAATAACAAAGAAAACATGAAGTTAATTATTCCTGGAAGACATTTTAATATTTACTAGAAGAAAAAGGGGAAATGCGTAAGACCCCTAATTCTAGTGAATATTCTAGAATGGGCAAATTGGGAAGTTCCCTAGTAATTGGTTAGAGGGTGAGTGGTGAGGGATCTTTTTGTGGGTATAAATAATGTAATGTGAGGAGTGGTGGGTAGGTCTTATTTGGAGGCTAAGTCATAGGACTTGGAGAAGAGGTTTCGGTGATCTCGAATTCACCGGTTAGCTTGTCATTATCCTTTATCCTTTTGTTATCTCTTATTGTATTTCTTTTCTATTACATAGAATGAAGAATCTGCTGCTGGTTATTAAGAATATTGTTGTTTTGAGTATTATTCTGTATTTCCATTTGTGTTTGGGATTGATCTAAAAAATTACTTGAAGAAGAAGGTATTGTATACCTTACAAAATGTTGACTCCATAAGGAACAAATGTGGAAAAGATACAAATCAAATGTACAAACAAAAGAAAAAGAGAACAAAGTGAAAATAGCTTAGAAAAAGCACCGACACATGTCCACTAGCATTTTTTTTAATTTTACGTTTCAGTATTGAGCTCCAAAATTAAAAAAATAAACTTAATGCCACTGATGTCCCACAGAACAGAAGAAAAGTATACCCGGCGATCCATTATTATAAAACTTGAAAAATCAAATAAACATGATGTCAGTATCCAAAAATTTTATAATTTGAATATCAAATTAACTTGCACAACCAGACAAATGCAACTCCTTGTACAGAAAAGAAATGTAACCTGTGAAACAGGAGCATTGTCATCGATAAATGGTGCAGCAAGACTTACAAACGATGCTTCACCAACACCTACCAACCTAAAGCAAGCAATGGAGTGCAAGAGCTAATATTCAATCAAAATAGCTCACTCAAACGAAGTTTTTACAATAGTAAATAAGTAAACTCGGCTCAGAGACCAATCTGAAAATAATGAAAATAAAAAACAGTAAGCAAACATGCAGGGAAGGAACAGTAAAAGAACATTACTCACATGCGGCATATTGAGATGGACCAGAAATTAAACGAAGCAGCACAACCAATAACAGCAAAAGTCCAAACTGATAATCCAACACCAATGAGTCTAAAAGGGTTTATACTGCAAACAAGATTTACAAAAAATGAGAAAGAAGCTAAGAAAAGGCACACGAATGCACTCATCTCCATTACCACAAGGACACTAACACAGTGATGATGCTACAAATTTTATAACATTTAAATATTTCAGTCCACTTTAACCTCAGAAAACAACCTCCTACGAAATTAACTGGTGTTCTTTCCTTAGTAGTGGGTTCCAATGGTGTGTTTTCTATAAGAGAGATGCAGAGAACTTGGATCATATACTATGGACCATGTCAGTTTGCCTGGTCTACTTGTAACAGCTTTTTCCAGTTGTTAGATGTTTGTCCGGCTAGGAACATAGAAATTCATTTTATAGTGAAAAAGGTTATTTTTTATTTTTTCATGCCAAGAATTATATCTTATGATAGGCTAGTTTTTTCTCAGTCCTTTGGGGGCTTCAAAGTTTGGATCAAGAGGCATATCATATACTAACTTGGGAGTGGTTGCTTTGTCAGGCTTAATGCCTCCACTTGGCCATCGATTTCCAAGGATCATCCACTAGATTTTATTATTTTAAGTTGAATGACTATTTTGAATAGTTAGTTGTTTGGCCTCTCTCGATGGCCTGTTTTTTATTTCCTTCGGTATTCTAATTCTTTCATTTTCCCTCGATGAAAACCTTGATTCTTATTAATAAATGAAGTTCAAACATATATTCTCTATTTCTCAATAACCATCATGAAGTGGCCTAGTGGTCAGTAAGTAACTAAGAGGTAATGGAGTCAATTCATGGTGACCACCTACCTAGGAATTAACTTCCTATAGGTTTTCTTGGCATTCAAATGTTGTCGGGTCACACACACACACACATATATACTATGCCTGTTTCTGAACAAAATGCTTGCTAAAATAAAAACCTTCAAATTCTCTATTCATAAGAAAAATGATACAAGTATCTGAAAAATTAAACATTCATTGACTTACCGTTCTGATAGTGTTGCAAATATTGGACAAGCAACCAGAAGTCCAACCATGAAACTTGAAGAAAGAAACCCATCCTCAAAATTGCTCAAGCTAAACTCACCTCTATAAATAATTTGACCCAAAAGAAGTCAGGTGAAAGAAATAGCTTACACCAACAATCATACTAAAATAAGATCATTTAAATTTTTACGTCAACGGCATATAAATATGTCAAAATAAGCAACACACTGAATAGCTCAAAAAAATGACTACTGTGTAAGGTGTTCAAAAAATAAAAAATAATTAAAATAATAATAATAGCTCTCTAAAAACTCCCTAAGCGCTCTCAAACAACAAAACCCAGCACCATTTCGCTCTTTCCTCCTCTGACAATATTAGCTCTCTAAAAACTCCCTAAGGCTACAAATGAAATAATAATACCATACACGTGTCTAATATTTAAACTCTAACAAGAATGTTATATCACAAGAAACATTATTTTTCTTTTAGAAAAACAGTTACACGTGAGCTTATTTACCATTAACCATGCCTAATAGCCCAAAATGAGTGTGTGTTCCGTTCATTTATTTTTATTTTTGAAAAAGAGTGACTCGATTTTTTATTCCAAGTAAGGTAGATTAACAAATTATGACTCTTAATCAAAAGAGTTATAATCATTTAAAACAGAGAAAATTGTTGAGGTAAATATCCATCCTAATTTGTTTTGAAAGGCTTCAATATCTTACTGTATCCCGGTACCGGATGAGCATGTACCACTCGCTGTGCAAGTTCCTTGACTTCCATTCACACCATTGCTAGCTATTGCTCCTCGATCCATGTAATTTAATAAGTTAATTACACAAAATATAGCAAGAAGCCTGTAGAGTTCAGAAAGAAAGAAAATGCTCAAGTTATCAATTCACAGTTCATGACACTTGTTCAATAAGCTACAAAAATAAGTATGAGAACTTTAAAAATTAGTAGCATGGAACAAAATTCACTTAAAGTTGAAAAAACAAACATTATATTAACCCTATGGTCTAAGAGTTTGGATTGTACCATTTAGCCACTTCAACTTCAAAGAGGCAGACAGATATCATAATAGTAACAATGGTACTTGATACCAGCCCACAGCATCCTAAAAGTTTGATACTCAAGTCTCAAACCATTCTGGATAATTTGTAATAGATCCATTGTTTTTTAGACTAATATGTTTCCAGAGCTTTTGACAAATATTACCTAAACCCCTACCTCATATTAGCCCCAAATAAATAAATAGCACTGTCAATTAATCATGGTTCTAATACCGTATTAGATAGTATTTAGTTTCATCTCAAAATCAATTGGCAACAAGTGAAGTAATCTAAGTTACTTACAATAACTATGAGTTCTACTCACTTTTCCTATCTGGTATACACAACACCTTCGAAGATGAACAAGTACATCTCGACAATACGAATAATTACAACTTCAAGACATCCAAAAGTCAACTATATGCACAAATATCCATTTCTCTCCCGCAATTCATTGCTTCTTCCACAAAGAAACAAGCAAGCACCGTATCATTAACATTCACAGTCAAAATATCAAAAGTAATTTGCTCAGATTCCAAAAGAAACACGAATAAAAACCATAAATCTGAGAGAATCAGACTTTTCCCAGAATTGGGTAAGCTTAATTTATAAGTCAACTTGATAGAACATGGAATTTTGACTTCCTCGATTCCAATTGCACTTTCTTGCCAACCAAACAACCAACTGAATCTCAAATCACAAAAGAAAAAATCGATAGAAAAGCACCTCTTGGGCGTGAACCAAGAAGGAGTCTGATCAGTAGCTGGAGCGCCCGCCATGTCCGTTTCCGCGATGAGATCAAAATTTGGTCAAAGAAATAACTAAATCATTCTTCACGGCTTCGCGCTACAAAATCCTGGCTATATATTATGTTCGATTTCGAATATCGAAATGATATTTTATTTGAAGAAATAGTTTTCGTTCTTATCTGCCCATCAAAAATAAATAATTTATTTTTATAATAGGTTGGGATAATCATTTTCGCCATGTTACCTAAAAATAAAAATTAGGTAAAAATATTTTTTCCCCCTTAGCATAATTTTTATTTAGTTTTGTATTTCGAATAATGTAATTGTATTTATTTTTTGTTTCATTTATGTGATGTTTTTGTCATCATTAATCAAATAGAGGAGGAGAAGAATAATGATTTTCGATGTTTGAATATTGAGAATTATTCTTCTAATAATAAGGTTTTACCAAAATCACTTTTTTTTTATTCTGTTTATTCTGTCAATAACTATTTTGTAGTCACATTATATCCATTATTTTATTTTTCCCGTTATCGTTTACTTCACAAAAATACAATTATTCATTATCCTTGTGATAATTCTCTTAACTACAAACCCAATTAATCATTTTTTCATAATCATTCACTTTTTCACTTTCTTCGTGATTCGAATTCCTCTCATAATCCTCCTCATTTTCTTTGCTTCAAACACATCGTCTCTATCCTATAAATGCTACATTATTGCTTAGTTTCGATTTAATTTCTATGATTTAAGATCTTACATTTATATTTCCAAATAAATGTAATTAATTTTATTTTTTTTTGTTAGTACGGTGTAATTAATTTGACAAACTTGAGATTAATATTAAATTTAACGTGGAATATAGGCGATTGAAATTTTGTATGTTAAAATATCATTTTGATCCTTCATTTATCACATTTTTTCATTTTGATCGATAGACTTTCAAATATTTAATTTTGATCATCAACTCTACAGAAAACTTAAAAATAGCTTTTCATGTAAAAAAAAAAAAAAAAAAAAAAACATAGTTAAAATTTTGATGGGTTGACAAAAAAAAAAAAATAATAAAAAAATTAGAAATGCTTTCTTCTTTTTTCATCTTCTTTTCCGTCTTCTCTCTTTAGTGTACACTTTCCCTTGCATTTAACGAGGCTGCCAACCAATTAACCAAACACATGAATGTACTACTCTAACAAAATAATTACAAATGTATTTAAATTTAAAATATTTACATATATAATTATTAATATTGTATTATAAAAAAGTACGTAATAATAATCGTTAGTATACTAATTATATTTGTTAATCTTTTTTAAAAAATGATTATATTTGTAATTATTTTATAAATTTGACTAGTTTCTTAAGTTTTTCTTGTCAAAATTTATATAAAGACTAGTTAAATCTATAAAATGATCAAGAATATGGTTACTTCAGAAGAAAAAAAATTATAATTTTTTGTATTAATGAATATTTTTAATATAATATTAAAATTATCTATGTTTGTAATTACTGCGTGAGAATGATTCATCTAATATAGTTTTTCGAAAATTACTATAAATAGTTATTTTAATTACAATTACGTTTTAAAAAGTAATTAATATAATTGATAACAAAATCACTAACACAAATGACTGAATGAATTAAATGGATAAAGGAGAACTTACTTTCTTCTTTTTTTTTTTCTTTTTGAATTATATTTGTTTAATCAAGGAAACAAATATATTTTCATCTTGTTCGCATTCAAATTCATCATGTTTCTTAAGATCATAGTTCAAGATTTATCTGTGCCATTAATTTATAGTCGTAATTTTTATCCGAAAATAGTGTCAATATCTATATAAAAATAATTCATCATGTTTTTTTTTTTTACATAAGTTCATCACGTTTCAGTCTCGTGGTATAAACAACATTTTGCAAACAAAATTTGTATTTAATATCTTTTTAGAATGTGTTTTTTTTTTTCTTAGTAACTCTTCTACGAAACAATCATATTCAAATGTCGTAAATTAAACTTAGATAGCACATTTTAAAGTAAACAATACAACGTGTTAACATGTCTTCATGTTTTTAAATATATAGTCAATGATGGTGAGTAGTGCTCCATTACTTCACATTGTTGCAATATTCATTTACATAAAATATAATATATAATTTTTTTTTTTCTTTCAACTTCAAGTTTATGCTTATGTTTATCTTTCCCTTATTTGGTTCAAATCACAATTAATATTTTTAATTTTAAACTATTAAACTCAAATGATAAATGTTAAGTTAGAGTTATATTTCTAGGGTTAAATTAAATATAATTTACTTGTGTTAAAATCTATTTGATTTAAATTATGATCATTTTTTTTTTAAGTATAAATTAAAATTTTATTATTATTTTTTTTTTTTTTGTGATGAGCTAAATGTGAAAAAAAAAAAAAAAAATTGATGCTATATATTAATAAAAAGAAAAAGAAAATCTAGGGTTTCGTTTTCAATTGTACCAAACCTGAGAGTTGAAACCGTAATCTAAACAAAAAATACAGATAGTATATTACATGGAATTTGGAAATTAACGATCGAAATGCAAAATTGGAAAAGAGAGAATCTGATTATGTGTGTCACAATCCCATTGTTCTCTTCAGCGAAGAAATCAACGACGGAGGAGAAGAAATCGCAGGCAAGTTTTCTCCATTAACGTGTTCTTCCACCATTTCCTTCACAGATCTGCACGACAATGGCTGAAAATTGAATCCCCATTCGGAAACAAACTCTTCAACCAGCGACGATTTCGCCTCCTCGTCCATCTTCTTCCAGCTCCTCTTCGTCTCCTCCGATTTTAGCCCTAGAAATTCGCAGAGCTCTGTGAACAAGAAATCTCTGCTCTTCTTCATCGCCGCCTCTCTCTGAGCCAAATTGGCGTCGATTTTCGCCACTTCCGTTGCGAGATCGGAGGCGAGATCCGCGTCGCTGAGTTTCTTTTTGCAGTAGGTGATTTGGCACGCTGGTTGGTTTCTGCGAAAGGCCGGCGGTGGCAGCGGAGATTGAAATCGGAAGTTGCGGATCTCGCTGTGGAAGAGAGGAGGGCGGAGATTGATTGCGAATATCATTTGAAGAGATTTCTCTTTGTAGCTGCTTCGATTGAAATATTTGCAAGAAACGAGCGACCACGAGAATTGGGTTTTTGGAAATAGTTCTGCCTTTTCAAAATATCTCTTCCGCTCTGTATATTTGTAGGCTTTTTATATTTTTTAGTTGAAGTCCGGGAACGAGACAACAAATACTACATAGAATGACACTACGAAGGCTTAACGACTGATCAAACACTCTATTAAATCACTTCATTAAATTTCATACGAAATATATCACTTACGTAATTATTCAAACACGGTTAACATTAATCATTAAATAAGTATACAACTATTATTAATCTCTTCCCTCCCGTTAAATTATTAAATTGTTCGAAAAGATGTTTGGATTTTAAAAGTTAAGTGTTATAGAGTTTAGTTTATTTTGATTAGTTATAGATTTGAATTTTAATAATAAATAGTTTGAATATGATTATTGCCTAAACGAGCATATCTAAGCTGACACCAATGATATATTAGTATTGGTTCGAGTCTCTTTTGTATCATCTTGAATTGTGATCCACTTACTCCAATTTGTACTAAACAAACAAAGTTTGAATATGCTTATTTGTAGATATATTACATTTAATAGAATGACATATAATAACTTGCTTGTATTTGATTATAATTGAGTTTTTATTTTGATAGATAAAATTGAGCGATTAAAAATCAAATCATTATACTTGAATGGTTATAAATAATTGATTAAAAATTAATTATTAAAACGAGTAATTAGAAATGAATGGTTATTTTAAATTTAATAATTTATTATGGATATTCAAGCTAATATAAATATCACACACTTATCCAAAATTCATTTTTATTGTATTTATATTTAATAATTTTTAAATATCCATTTAATTGATTTTTCATTCCCGATTGCTACTTTGATGCTATTTATGGAAGAAGAAGAAAAAAATATTAATGTATTTTCTTTCATATTTTGAGTATCTCATCCATTTTCATTAATTGCAAATTTTCGCATTATTGCTTGATTCTTTCTAAAATATAAATCATTCACTTGCTCATGAAATTAATCTCAGTTTGTTGATGATACGTGACCACAAAAAAACTAGAATATTAATCAGTAACCATATGTTTATGACATGTGAAAGATGAAAAATGTCTATATAATATTAATACTTAACAATACGTTATTATACAATAATTTTTTTGTTAATGTATAATACTGAGAGTTAATTTTGTGTTAAAATAGTTTATATATTAACGTATTTTTGCTAATAAAATGTTATTATTGTATTATATATGTATTATATAATATTGTTATTGTATCATGTGGTATTGTACTATGTACCTATTAATACTATACCATAATCAATCTTTATAATTAATATTTTTGTATTATCATTAATACGCGATTTTGATAGTCGTATCATAATAACCTTCATTTAAAATAAAAAATCTCAAATTAATATTGTATATGTTATCCACTAACATTATAAGAATATTAATACTTTTATCAATATAGATAACAATATGTGGATCAGTATAAATACATTAGTAATAAAACACATATTGTTTTATAAACACATCATAATACATCTTGTAATACCAAACAAAACGTTGTGATAATTAAATTTGTCTAAATTTCTAATATATTATTGTAGTGTAATACAATATTAGTTTGTGGATTAATAAATACAATATTAATACTAACACATTAATATATTATGAGTATTCGTATATAAATACATATTTAATACTTTATTAACATACTATTTAAATAATACATCATTACATTTTTTTAATTCCTGCAACTTTTTTTTCTCTTTTAAATATGGCTGGCGGCCTGTTTTTTGTAGGTTTGAACTTTCAAATGGTATTTTTTTTTTATCATACGTCGGCGTTAATGGTGAAGGTCGAGTTCGAAGACAATGATAAAGGGTGAGTTCGACGGCTACAATGGTGAACGACGGTAATGGTGAAGGTCGAGTCGGAGCTTCATGACAACATCAACGGTGATGGAGCTTCCCGACAACGGTGACGTCGATGAAGCTTCCCGACGATAGTGATGGTGAAGGAGCTCTTCGACAGCAGCAATCGCAACGAAGCTTACCCACGGCTGCAATGGTTTATTTATGGCAATGTTTATAATGTAAATATTTTATTATTAATTCCATCAATTTCAATGAAGGGTACAAAAGTCTTGTCATAATATATGTATTTCATATTTTTT
>JBBMEG010000022.1:14568610-14587306 GCA_037832605.1 Cyclanthera cordifolia
TCTCTCTCTCTCTCTCTCTCTCTCTCTCTCTCTCTCTCTCTATATATATATATATATATATATATATATATATATTTTGTGTGTGTGTGTGTGTGTTTTAAGCAATTGGTGTAGAAAATAGTTTGGTTTATAGGATTTCATGTTGTAATAGATATAGGGACGTGATGATATTGGGAATAAGACTGATGTTTCATGTTGCCACTTTAATCTCTATTAAGGGTTGGGTTGTGAGAGGTTTTATTTTATTTATTTATTTATTTCAAATTAATATATAACTGACTAAAGTCAGAATTTAATGTAATCCATAGAGATGAGAACGAGAATTTAATTTAAAGTTTAGTTCCAACGGCTTCATAAAATTGAAAGAAAAAAAAAAAAAATTTTGTTGTTTGTGTAAGACGATCGTTTCATAGAGAATAGATTAATGACGCGTTGATTTCATTGTTGACTGATATCTAATTCAACATCCACATCACGAGTTCGATCCTGAAAATCGGTATTTGACACGAATCAGAAGAATTACACTAGAATTTTAAAAGGATAGAGATTAAGTTTCAACTATCGTCTAACTAAACAAATTAAAATATAAATCATACGAATTAGATTGTAATTTTCTTCAACTATATTGAGTATTATCATTGTCTTACATTTTTTTGGTTCAGTTGGTTGCCTAGACCAACTTTTATATTTCAATAATATCTTTAAATTCTTACAAAATTGTATTTTTTTAAACTTATAGTTTATAAAAAATGAAATCAATCAATCAATCAATCAATAAATTATACATAGCGATTTTAGAGTTCTACTACTTTTGTAAGACCCGAATCAAATGAAGGTTTAAACGTAAATCGTAAACTCTAAAAGCACAAAAATACAACAATTTAAGGACATGAATAATCAAAACAATGCTTCATTAAAATAACTCATAAAATAAAATTTTCAATAATTAAAAATCAAGATATGTATGAGTTCAAAGCACAAAAATCTAAAAACATAATCCGTAAAGTCATGCCTTATGCCATTCTTTAATCTTAATCCATAGTAAAAAATAATTATTTTAATAAAATAAAAAATAGTTAAGAAAAAAAAAAAAAAATACCACTTAAAAAAAAATGAAGTGATTAAAACATTAAAAATCATCGGAATTCCATTCTCCAGTTTGTTGTTGGTTGCCTATAAATATTCTAAAATAAATATTGAAATGCATAATTTTAATTTCCTCAACACAACTTGTCAAGTTGGTTACCCTTTATCCGATCTGTCGGGTCATACTGTCCACGTGGCCCACGCTAAAATCAGTTCCTCTCACTCCCGTACGCCCACAACCACTCCCATTCCCCCTCGCAGGGTTAACTCTGTCATTTTATTTCAAATCAGCCTCCTAAATTTAGCCAGCTGTAACCTACTAAATGTTTTCGTGTTTTTGCCCGCAGGGGATGAAAGCTCGCAAAATTATTTATTTCATTGCCACGAAATTGGCCTAGATATTTTCTTCTCTCTCCTCGTCGCGGTGATTGATTCCTCTCTCTCTCCCTCTCTCTCAATCCGCGGGAAAAAAGAGAGACGAGAAACTCCCATTGGATAATCGATCGCGCCTCTGTATTCTCCAACTCTCTCGTCGGAATTCTTCATTGCTTCAATGTTTCGAGAGTTGCTGCTTCTTTTTCGGAATCATCCATGGCGGTTTTCCGGACTCGGAAGCTCGATCATTCACTTTCTTCACCTCAGATTTTCGCTTTCAGGTAATGCCGTGTTTCCTCTGTTCTCTTCCCGTTTTCGATGAGTATAGATTCATACGCCGTCTCTGTTTTCTTCCGTGGTGGTTCAGCTAGACGATCTTGATTCCTTGATTGTTATGTATTGATTTGTTTTAATGCAAGCTGAGTTTCTTGTTTTATGATGAATGCATGGCTAGGAGTAGAATCGGATGATTCTCAGATGAACTATTTGATTTGTAACTTTATTATTATTATTATTATTTAGGCTTAGACGGGCTTTGTATAATGTGTTAGCTAGCTTGCGTGTTTTCTGCTTCATTTGCATGATGAGTTGTCTGATTTTGTCACAGGATGTAGGCTCTGGGACATTGCATCCATGCTATTATCTTTTTACTTGTCAGTTGTTTTATGAAAAAGGAAAAATAATTGAGAAACCAATATATGCAAGTCTTGCTCGTTATGTTATAGTTTTTTGACGTTTTATAAATGAAAGCTTGGGCTGCTGATGGTTAGTCTCCACGAAAGTGAGTGTGAAATCTTAAGTTACCTTACACGGTTCATTATTGATCTTGTTAACTGATTCGTGGTTTTTGATGAATTTGAAACTGTCATATCATACAGAAGGAAATTTCTAGGTTGTATATCGGAAGTATAACCCTGTTTTTTGTTATTTTTTAGTTTTATCTCTGATGTTTTGAAGACACTTGCGTTCTAGAACTTGTTATATATAAGATTATTGAAGATTCATCATATTTGGAAGCCATTGATGAAATTACGAGTTTAGTGGTGGAAAAAGAGACATGTTCTGGAAATAATTCTACATTTTATACTTGTAGGATGTTTATTATCTTGTATGATTTAATATTCTTGTTTAGTGTGTACTCTGAGGCATACCATTAGCTATCTATTACATTGTTAATGCTAACCGTAGTTGGACTGGACCCTGCAATGGCAGGAACCTTATACACTAGGTTATTGCCCATTGTACCCTATACACTCTGTACTAATATTTATTTTTGAAACCTCTGTACTAAGTTTTATCTCTGTATCTAACATGAAATTCTTTTGTCAGATATGAATGATAATTGCCAATACAAGGATTCTTGTTATTTTTTGGTCAATATTTTGTATTCGTACTTATATGCTGTATGGTTAATATGCACATCATGTTTGAATGCATTAAATGTTTCTTTTTGTATTTCTTAGTGGATAATACCGCTATCTTCATCATATATAATCATATTATCTTTCGGACCAGTTGTGATGTGAGAAATGGACATAATATTCTACAAAAATGTCATGTTTATATTTAAAAGATTTAGGATACTTGAAGAAGGTAGTGGCTATGACTATTTCAATTCAAGTGTTAGGATAATGGAAGTCACTTATCAGAAAAGGAAAATGAAGTCAACGATAAGAAAACCTTTAAAAGTTAGAGTATTGATTCTGCTAGGTTCAACTTCAAATTTTGACCAGGTCTAAGTAGTCCCTCTTGGTAATTCACTATTTTTTTCTTCAATTTCATAGATTGATTCTGCTTACGGTGATTTCTTTTTAAAAATTTATGAGTTAGTGAATCTCTTTGGCAAGGTAATACCGCATTCAATAAATGGAAAATACGAATGACCATTGGTGCTCTGTTTTTTCTTGTGTTTTTTTAGGAAAGTGTAATTTCTGAAAAGAGCCAACAATAACTTGCTAGTTTACAGAAGGTCACTCAGTAACATATCAAGTATCACGCAGGGTACCTCTCTCTTCATAAGGTAAGGGATTGAGTATGTTTCCGTACAAGAGCTTAAAGTTTATATGTTTCCATACAAGAGCTTAAAGTTTATATTGAAACAATTGGTACAGTTGTATAAGTTGAGGTGTGGAAAATGGTTAGATATTGTTGCAATCTATCGGATGTTGGTGATACTAAATTCGAACTTAGACTTTTGCTGTCTTTGATATGTAATAGTGTTGAACTATGTTAAACGGTCAATCAATCCAAAAGCTTAAGTTGATGAGTTGGAGTAAGTTCAATTATATCAACTAACACTCCCTCTCAATCGTTGGTTTAGAAATTTTATAAATGTCCTACAAGTAGAACTCAATTTTAATTGGGGAGGAAAAAACTTGGCAAAGATTCAAACTCAAAACACAGGACCTTCTAATCTTCTATCATGGTTTTTTTTTTACGGTACTCTCATATCATGTTGAACTATGTTAAACTACCAATCAACGCAAAAGTTTAAGCTGATGAGTTGGGGTGAATTTAATTATATCAACTAATAAATAGTTATTTTTCTACGTTTATGTCTCATATTTGCTCTTTAAAAGGGTTAAGCTAAGCATGATTCTTGCTTACAGTATGTGGCTAATGATTTTTAATTGATTTTTTTTTTGATATTGATTTATAAGTGAGACTTTCTTTTGATTTTGAATACATAGTGTTTATACATGTTACCATTCAGGTATACCGATTTTAGAGCTTTATTTGCTTACTGCTTACTGCTTACAATCTAGACTTGTTTGTGATGCTAGGAGTGATGCGTATTTATTCACTCCTCTGCTATTTTCTTTGAAAGATAAGTCATATATTGAAATTTCTGTACAGTATTACACGAAGTTATATATGGGTGAGTTATTGCAAGTTAACAACTCAAGTTTGGAGAATTGGCGATGGTAAAAATGAATTGAGAGAGAACTTTAGTTTTATCCCTTAACTGGTTTAACATCCAGCAGTCTAGCAGTTGCTTTACATTTTCTAATCTCATTCATTATTCATTATAGTATAGCAAGGATGTGGTTAACTCAACCCTCAAAACATCTTTTTAGGATATAGGGTTCTTTAATATGGTCAACTCTAGGTGTGCAAGGCCGTAAACCGAAAAAATTGCCTAAACTGACCAAAACCGATATTGGTTTGGGTTGGAACCAGTTCAATTGGATAGTTTTGGTTTGAAAATGAAAATCAGTTAGTTTTTGTCAGGTTCGATTTTTTGCAAAGCTAAACAGCATATGATTAAGCTGACCAATATTGAAAATTGAAACATGTATATAATAAGCCATTGGCGTGTGTTCAGTCTTATAACCTTTGGATTTTGAGTTTTATCCTTGTTTAATATGCCTTTTATTTTGTATTTACTGTAACCCTTCTGCCACCCCCAAGTCAACTCATTGGCCCTTAGCCCCCAACGACCCATTCCAACTCACTGGCTCTTAGCCCAACCCCCGAGTATCTTGTTTGAGGCAGTTTTCAATTATGCTTTTATACGGTGTTTTGGTTTTCTGTTTCCCTGACATAATTGGGTGGTTCAGTTTCAATTGAACACTCAAATAGAGCCCAACCATACAATTTGCACCCCTAGTTGACTTTAGCAACTCAATGATAGGAAAAGTCCACTCTCTATAGGCATCGTTTATGCATTTAAGTGTCAACCGTTTACCAACTTTTTTAAATTAAGAAACAGTCAATATATCCCAACAACGCAGGAAGAAAAAACAACCCAAGGGCTCGATGAGAGAGCCCCCACCCAGACTGCAACTAGATACAAATAGTCTTTCCCATCCATCCATAAGAATCATTTGTAAAGGGTAGATACAAAGCAAATTTCTATAGCTATGACACCACCGAGAAGTAGATTGCCATTTACCAACTTAATACCACCTTCTATAAGATTGGATTGGACGTTAGTTTTCGTAAGCTAATATGCACCACAACTTCAAAGTCTGGTCTAGTTATTTAACTCAAATTAACACAACAATTTTTAAAAACAGCTTGAACAACACATGGTACATATGGTGCATTGTCATTATTGGTCAACTTACATACGTCTGGCTGCTTAACTTATCACATATAGAGTTTGAAGAACATCGCACTACTGAATATGATGGATCTGGTGACGTTAATGCATTAGTGACTGAAGCAGGAGACACTTTCAGGTTGAACACGATTTGTACTTTATAAGAAGTTGTTGACGAAATAAATGACCATGGATTAATCATCCATGATCTAACTGTTGTTATTGCAGTTGCAATCTGTTTCAAATTCATTTATATCTATTTCAGTACGACTTGGGAGTAAAAATTGTCTAGTATATATTGATATTTAGATGAATGTGATATGCGATATAATTCAATATGTCATGAACATACCCCAGATTTATCCCTGGTACTGGTGCTTTGTTGTTTTTTGGTTCTGGCTGTCTTAGCTGTAGAGAAGGCATACTGTATCTATCGGTGATAGTGAATTGATGAACTGAGCTACTGCTTGTTTTATCCAATTCCAATGGTCCATAAACCTGATACTTGAAAAACCCAGAATCAAAAGAAATATAGAAGTCCCTGTCAGGATTTAAAAAACACCACCCTCTACCATCCACACAGAAAGATCAATTAAAAAAAAGAAAGAAAAAAGAAAAAAAAGAGAAGAATGGTGCCTCATCGGTTTAAAATAGAGCAGTAAGAATAACTTTTGAATTCTTAACTATAAAAGAGTAGCTTTTAAATGAGTTGTTGACAATGAAGCAATTCAAAATAAATTTTGGATCTCTACCTTCATTTGCAGTTCTTCATTTTCTTTGCGAATCATATCTAATTTCTTGTAGAGTTCTACATTTTCTTGATGCATATGATTCCCCTGCAACATAATTATAGCAAATTAGCTGTTATTACCGTACTTCTTGGTGTAAAAGTACATGGGTGTTCACTGTGGGGGAACCTTCTGTCTTAGTTCAGTAATTTCATCACTTAAAATATTTTCCTGCGAGAGAAATACAAGAACACATAAACATCCATATGCAATAAGGTTTGTCAGGTGCATGTTTTTTTTTTTTTTAATCTTTTATTTATTGAGGTCTCATTATAGTTTATACCTTTTTCACGCGTACACCTTTCAAACTCATTTCCAACTGGCTTTCCAGATTTTGCAGATCTTTGACGCTCAGGCCAGATAGTTCTTCACCCATCAATTGTCTGCAAATACAGAAGAGTGAGTCATATTATGAACACTTTATACAAATTATTGAATTATACTTCCATTCTCATGGATTCAGGCTTGAATTGTTATTTTGTTTTATCTAGGTCTTTTGCATCTTATGTATGGTCCATGTTTTAAAAGGCTATTGAGTCTTACGAGCCTCAAGACGAAGCTATAACTTTTAGCCTCGAGTCTTACGTCTTTGTTGGATCATAGGCTTACACCTCTTTGATAACGTACTGAGGCTTAAAGTTCCTACGCCTCCTATAATAACTAGAAGAATAGTATTTGATTATTTCAATTCTTTAAAATATAAGAGTTTGAACCATAAGACTAATTACTACTTAGACTTTGTTGATGATCTCATTTTCAAACATTGCTTTAGTCATCTATTTGGATTACATATTTTTTCTTATAGATTCTTGTGCACATAATAGTTTCAAAACCATCCATTTAATTTTGATCATTTATTGGCTTGCTTTCCTCTCCCATTTCCTTTTTGGAGTTCTTTTTTGTATTCACCCTAGGTGCCTAGAAAGTTCACTTAGGTTTCATTCATCAATGAAATTATTTCTTATTCTAAAGAAACTCAATCCTATTACTGCTTGTTTGATTTTATATGTTTTTTGTTGTTTTACCATACATGTTTACCCAAATTTAGAATTTTTATAATATTTGTAATTAAAATTGAGGCTGACGCAGTATAGTGCTTCGAGGTTTACGCCTCGCCTCGCCTCGCCTCTTCCTGAGAAAAAGCCTCGAGCCTGCCTTTAGCCTTTTAAAACCTTGTGTATGGTATAGAGCATGGATGGAAACTTAAGTTGTTAGTAAGATTTTAAGTACTTTACCATAGTTTGATAACCATTTCAGCATCTTTTTGTTTTTGGTTTTCTATTTTCTTAAAACAAAAACTATGTTTGATAACTACTTTTTCTGTTTTTAAAAAGCAAAAAACCAAACTTGTTCGAACTTTTGTGGTTTTGGATTTTTTTTTTTTTTAATAGAGAGATGAAGAGATGTCTTAGAGAGAAAAATGTTGAGACAGAAGCAATAATTTAGAGACTAAAAAGTAAATGTTTTAGAGAGAAAATTTTAAACAAAGTAAATTATGTGTGTGTGTTCGAGAGAAAAAACCTCAGCAATTGGGTTTATTTGAGGATTAATCACATAGAGAAATTTTCAGGTTGTGAATATTGTACAATATCTGTTTTTAGAATTATTTTATGTAGGATCTCTTGTCAAAGCTTAATTAATTGTTGTATTGCAATGTAACCAATAGAACACCGAACACAAATCGTTTTTAAAACTGAATTCTACTCGGGCACTGTTTAGGTTTGTTCTTGCAAATCTACAATTCAGGACTTAAATGTAGCTATTGTGAAACATACTTATGAACGTTTACTTTCCTTAAACATCTCTCTGCTGATTTTTTTTTTTCTCTCCTTTGTATAACATATATACAGCAGGAGTTTGAGTACCTGTGACATTCTTGCAAGTAATGCAGTTGTTGCTTCAGAGCAGCTGCCTCTCTTTTCCAAAACTAGCAATTATAGAGCAGATGGTCAGCGTTGCAATTTTACTTGTGGCTTTGGTAAGTTGTAATTTCAGATAATTTTGGTTCATTTTCTCGAAGACATAAGCATAGGAAACTTTATTTCTATGCTTAAATTACTGATTTTGGGGTAAGTACATTTATTTTCTCTGTAATTCCTACACGATTTTATATAATACTTGTGGTGGTATCTGAAATCTTATTGCTGAATATACATATTATCATCTAAAGTTTTTGGAGATTGCTTGGTGCCTCCATGTTTGACAAAGTTGCAGCAAGGGGCTACATTATTTCATTTTTTTTATAAATGAGAAAATGACAGAAGGCAAAAACCCTTGATACAACTTTGATAAGTTTATTATTATTATTGTTTATTTATTTTTATAGGAATTGAAAACTATTTCATTGATATGAATGAAAGAGTCACAAAGAAGAAGGCATATAGACCCTTATAAAAGGGTGATGGAGGCATTTAGCTAGTTATCTAGGCAAGATGAAGGTCCTAATCATTGTCCTTGCTATCGAATTGAGGTGAGCGGAGAGGTGATATGCCATTGATCCTTCTGAGACAATCGGGCAAATGAAGATTCTGACGAGCTTCTAATCGTAGAACGATTCGTAGTGATGATTAATGAAATCGGCTCGATACTGAAATTCGAATCAATTTGGTCCAATGTATCAAACCATTCGAACTCGAGCCGCGGTGGACCAGACAGTCCATCACTAGTGTTTCCCCACCACATTCCTCGCTATCCCTCTTCTATTATTTGGAGAAGATGGTTGAAGGTGCCATGGTCAACCGATGCTCGGTGGAAGTGAGTAGATCGAAAACAACAAAAACGTTGGGAGCATTAACCCTCCCTCTTCATTAGTAAAGAGGGAGAGAGACGAAGATGGAAACCGTGATCGTTCAGTCTATGCTCTTTCTCGAAAAGAACTCCGGAGGGGAAAGAAAGAGACTTAAACGGTCTGTGCACTTTCTCGAAGAGAGGAGCAGTGGCTGAGTTATTGATTAGACGACCTCGGTAGGGATGACAGTGCATATGAGGTTGGCAAAGTCCACGGGGAGGAGACGAAAGCCCACGATGTGAACTCGAGAGGGAGAGGAGATGAAGCTGATGCTTACTTCTGATGCTCACCTATGGGAAGAAAAACAACAAGAAAATGATAGATATGGTCAAAGGAAGACACCAGAAGAAGGTTTTGAATGGAGAGCTCCCTTTGATGCTGATTGACCTGTGCCGGAGCGAGGAAAGGAAACAAGAGAGTCAGGGTTTTTTAGAGAGTGACGAGAGAGTTTGCTTTTTAGAGATCCATGAAACTTACAACTTTGATAAGATTAAAAGTAGTAGTTTCATTTGTAAGCAGAAGTGAAGTACAAGTTAGGAAATTTCACGACACTCTCCTTTTGATCTCAACCCTTGCCTTTTCCTCTTTGACAACCATGACCATCCCTCTTTTTCTTCCATCTTTCATCTCTGACTTTGGCATTTATTCCACCCCTTTAGAAACATCCAGTTACCATAGAAAGAATGAAATACTCCATTGAATTAGATAACATATATAGTGGATATCAGTGAAGTATAGGAAATCTCGGAGAGATTACCAAAGACATGCCCTTCATAACATTACATTGGGAAACTCTTTGTTGCCACCACCCTACCATACTCCAATACATCAAGAGTTTTTAGGGCAGAGCGCTTCGTATACAAACAATATGGATGGAGAAGAAATTTAAAAAAAAGTCTATATCTAATCTCTCTCTTTCAAACTTCTCCCGTCTAAGGGGCCATTGAATTTCCTTCCTTGCCTCTCTGGTGTTTTGCCTCCCTCAGCCTTTGACTCCGCACGTGAGAGCCTTATCTCCATTCTCGCAAGATTTCTCTCGCAGCTATTGCTCACAAGTACTTATGGGTTTCCTCCATCAAGACACTACCACAAAGGTTAGCTCATCGTGGCTCGTCTCATCCTTATTTTCTTCCATTCACTAGATCTCAATATTTGGGTTGTTTCTCGTGTCACCGCACGACAAGATCCCTGGCCAGGCTCTAGAAGCAACATTGAGCCTCGTCCCTTGTCAAGATTGTGTTTTCTCTCTACCGAGCATCCTCATACGATTACATGTTAGTTTCTTCGGCGAACTTTTTGGTGTGTATCTTTCTTTATCCACAGACGATGTATTGCACCGACTATTCCTCTTTAGGCCGACTTTTTATTTCTCTCCTTCTTTGATTCTGACAAGGGTTTCTTTTTTCGCTTGATTTGAACGAGATCGTCCCCATCTTTCCAAGGTTTACTTGTTGGGATTTTCCTCTCTCGGGCCGTATCAACAAAAGGGATTCTCGGGTTTTGACATCCATTTTCTGGTTCTACGATTAAAATAGGAAATTTGTTGTTGATAGCACGTTCTAGTTTTTCTATTTTAATTATATGAACTTTTTATCAATATTTCATAATATAGCAAAATATTTCAAATTTAACTTGGTTGAAGCTTTATCAATTGCATCAAATTTTACTTAATTGAAATCTGTCCGTTTCAGTTGATTTAAAGCTTTTATTTTTGTGGCCATCTATTGAAGTTGATTGAATTGATTTTTTTTGATATCCTCATTAAAATAGCAAGACATCTCTGGGCTAGGTGGATATAGACTTACAAGCTCATCCCTCACCCACTCTTTGTTTCCTACAGTATCAGGCCTTATATTTTATCTTTTCTAATTTGCTCTTTGATTGGCCATGTTTCGATAATTTTATAACATTTTCGTCTTATCAATGGAGAAATTTTCCTTCTCTTAAAAATATAACATGGATTAGAAGACTAGTCTTGTCTGCGCCTCAACACTCTTATACCCGTGGGTGGCAATAGAAACGGGTGGGTTGCTTTTTATCAACTGTAGTACCCCTTCATTGAAGACTGTTCACCAACCAGAAGCCCACCATCCCAGCCTAAAAGGTGTTATTTGGGATAGAATAGAAACAAAGTAATCTTACCTGGGCTAGATAAGAAGATGGATATATCATCGTCATTGGTACAAAGACCTCTTGGGTGGAACATAAAACAAAAATTACATAGTTGTCTAGAATGAACAATATCATATCAATGCAGAGATCTCTCCGTAATTGTTATTTTTATTAGGCGTCATCCATAGAACTTTCTACTAAGGGCGATTTCGGTTCGGTTTTTGTCAGTTTTGTGCCAAACCGACAACCGAACGAATATTCTCAATTTTGAACGAATATTCTCAATTTTTTAATAATTGAGTCCAACCGATGTCCAATAAAGAACAAAACAAATATATATTCGGTACGGTTTAGCTTTATAATGTTTTTACTTTGTATTTTATATTTAAATTTGTTCTCCATTAAATCTAAATACCATTATATTTTTTTTCTTACTATTTATATATTCGGTACGGTTTAGCTTTGTGGTTCCTCCATAAAGGACCGAAACCAAACAAATATATTTTGATTTTCTAAAATATCAAAGAATGTTCCAATATATTTTGGTTTTCTTGGTTTGATTTCGTCGGTTTTTTTTTTTCTTTCACCCCTACTTCCTACGAACCTAAACTTCCTCCCCTCCTTATCTGGACCCACCTTGACCTTATAACTCAATGACACTGTAGTGCAACCTACCGAGCATATTCAGGATCAAGTAACGTTATCTTGATTAACCTTAAACAAGATCAAATCTGCCCTCCTTGCCTCATATTAAGACGTCTCGATCACAAAAGACCATGTTATTAACCACCGCGAGTAGCCTTGTGGTCAAAAGAACAATAAAAAATCAAAATGTCGTGGATTTAATCCATGATGACCACCTATTTATAAGTTTTTTTATGAATTTTCTTGACATATAAATGTTGTTAGGTTCTCATATGTCCAATGTAAATAGTGTAAATAGTCGAGGTGTGCTCAAGTTAACTCGAACACTCACGAATATATTTTACTTTATGTCAAGATACCATTGAGTTTTGTTTCACCTTGGAAAGAGTCCTTTTGAGAAACTTATCTATCTCAATGGGTTGGTATAAATGTTTCAAATCCATACTTTCATTCAAAGAAACATTAAACTTTAAGATATTGATGTGAACGAGTGAGTCTAAATTAATGAGAAATTTGTAATTGCAGATGAAGGAAGATTACCTGGAGTTCTGAAACAGGGTCCATGGCTTGATTTTGCTCCTCTTTCGTCTTGTTGTAACGATCCGTAATCGACCTTATGCTGGCAAAATAGTAAATATTAGATTATTCAGTACATAATCACACTTAAAACCTTATCTGGAAATTTTAATTGCTATGCCTTTTCATTAAGTATTAGTCTGCTCATAGTCTGACTTGTTTCTTATCATCTTCGAATAATATTTCTCGTTAATTATGTTAAAATGAACATAACTCAATAGGTCGATATGTCAGACATGCCTTCTGACAGAAGATTTGAAGGAACAAACTTCTCACAAGTTATGTTACTCAGATGGAAGATCATTTATGATGTTAGCTTTATTTTTTTGGATCAATTTCTCATGAGTTATGTTTGTAAGTTTGAAGATAATTTGTGATGTTAAAGCGAGCATTGCACCTACATGCGTATACTTTCTTTTTTTAGAGAAATTTATCAAACTAAGTCGATTCTAAAAAATAATTATAAATATAATTATTTTTAAAATAATTAACAAATATAATGATTATATTAATGAACACTATCTCATTTTCTTATACTATAGTATTAATTTTCTTATACTATAGTATTATGATTAGGTATGCAAATATTTTAAAATTTGACTACATTTATAATTATTTTGAGAGAATAATTTATTTATTATAATTTTCCTTTTTAAAATCTTCTGCCTCATATTTAATCTGGTTGAGAGATACAACTCAGTTTCTTCTTAATTGAAGCAAAATCATAATATATATGAAATAAGATGAAGCAAAATCATAATATATATGAAATAAGATGAACAAGCTAAGTTAAAGAATGATGATGAAGATGATGATGACAAATCAATTTAAACCAGTTTGAATTTAGCTCTACATCTACTATTTAAATTGTAAAGATGATTTTTATTAAAAACAGTGGTTATCTAACTCTCTCAAAGAAAGAATATAAATGTGAACGTAAATGAGATTCACAACTAACTAGCGTAGTATGAAATCATTAAAAATAATAATAGGGTGATAAGAAAATAATATTCGGGTTGAGTTGGGTTAAGAGGATTTTTAAGATCAACCCAAAGTTTCGAGTTGGTTATTTTTCAAACTCTTCCAACAGATGAGTAATCCAACCCAACCCTAAATTTTTGGGTTGGGTTCTCGGGTTGGATTAATCTCTCATTTTCTCTATAAAACAATTAAACCTATAAATATATATATAAACATATGAATACAAGATGGATGATACTATACTTAAACATATACTATATATTTTATTAATGCATGTTATTTATCAATATGTTATGAATCGATCTTATCAATTATTTTCTTTTCTCACACACGTATACATATATGTATGTATTATTCTTTAATTCAGGTTGAGTTGGATTGAACGAGCCAAAATTTGTTGAACCCTACAACAAACTCAATCCAACAAAAATTAGAAAATCATAATTCAACCCAACTCAATTCTTACGGTTTGGGTTGGGTAGTCCAGGTTGGTCGGGTTAGTGGTTTTTTTGTACACCCCTAATTCTAATAGTGTCGTTCTATGCTAATGTGATTTCAAGACTGAATTACAAGTTGTGGTTTTGGCTTTTCTGCTTTAGCAACGTTTATGAGTTGACATACCGATCAAGTAAGGGCATTAAAATTTATAAAGTGGTTCAAAGAGTACTTCACTCGTGAATGGCTATATACTTAAAGAATTGACTTCTTAAGAGTTATTTCGACAACAAAATGTAACAGATCAAATAAAAAGAAAGCTTCGTTGATTTTAAAACAAACTCTGGTCATCTCTATGGTTGAGGATCCTTCGATAGCATCAAAAGCTGGTTTTAGTTATTGTTGTGTCCAATAATTAATCTTCCAATAATTGACATGTATCTTTGATTTAGAGACGGTAAGTTTCGAATTCTTCTACTTAAAAAATTTGTTAAATTTTTTAGTGATCTCCTTGAAGACTAGGGGCCATGATAATTTTTGTTAGAAGTTAAAAAAATTGTTAGAAATATTTTCCATGTTGTAATATTTAATTAAATTAAATTTTTATGTCATTGCCGGTGTTTGGCCCAAATTTTCTTGTTCATCCTAGTTCAAATCTTTGGAGTATCATTTTTTTCATATTAAAAAAAAAATTATAAAGAAATATTTTTTACCCCAAAAGATGAATCTTTCGATTCTCCCTAGGGTAATGAATCCTCGGGATAAGGAGGAGTGAGCGATGAAGAAAAATTTCATCTAAATATTAACTTTCTCATGTATGTTTCTTTAAAATTTGTTTTTTCTCTTCTTAAAAATTTAATCTTTATACTTAATTTTTTTTTTTAATTATTATTATTTGTATAAACATTTATTCATAGGTATATTTTTTTTTAATAATTAACTATTTAATTAAAAATTATGTATATTTTAGATGAAAACTCAACAATATGAGGATATTATTTAATTGTAAAAATTAATATTAGAAACAGAGACTCGATCCATGTCATTTTCTTGTGTGGAATCCTTGTCCTGATACTCGTGTAAAAATCGATAAATTTTGCTAGTATGGAGATTGATTTTGATGGTAGAGAGAGGACGAGTGAATATCCCCAACCCCACTCTGACGTGAACATCTCTTGCAAGAATGATGTATAATATTATACAAATATTCTCTGTTTAGGTCAACTTAGGCACGTTTCAACATTTTTATAAGACAATTTTATGAACCGCAATATTTGATCGTCAAGAAATTTTTTAATTTTTTAACACTTTCTTAACCATTAGATAAACCCTATAATCTTTTTTTCATGAACTTTCATGACTTTGATCTTGTCTAGTTTTCTTGCTCGAAACTTTATTGATTATATTTAATCTTTTATATATATATATATATATATATATATATATATATTTCCATATAATTTGATGCTAAAAAATAATTACATTGAACTAGTTTAAATGAAAGTATATATTTTTACTACTCTCGAGATTGAAAAAAAAAAAAAAAAAAGTTTAATAGAAAATAATAATCATACTAAAATCTAACCACAAAAATTTAAAAACTGGTTGTATAAAAATGAAAACTGCGAAAAATATTTTGATAAATCTAAATATAATTGAAACATTTATCAAATGAACACATAAACATAAGTAAGCTTCCGAATGAGATTTTCTTTAATGTTTAAATACTTATTTTCGTACCCTTTTTTTTAATCAATTTTCGTTCTTCATAATAAATTAAAATGCGAAATTAGGAGTTATTCTTTACTGATATTATATAGTTTAACTTCTTCATTCATATATTACATCTCATTATTCTCCAAACTTGTAGAGATTCTAACAAGTTTTCATGTATTTAATTTCATTTTAACACTAATGAAATAATACTATCGGTAAGGTGGAAAAACAGCCAATAATGAATTTGAGAGAGAATATAACTTAATATGTCAAATAATTAGTGTAATATTTTTCAAAAATGAAATAATTAAATACGAAAAAAAAAAATGTTTTCTAAGAGAGATACGAAGAAGAAGAAAAAAACATTTGCAAAATTTATAGAAAGAGTTATGAGATTAAGTAGAGAAAGCAAACGTGTATGTATCCGAAAAAAAAAAAGGTAGAATGATATACATATAGGAAAATAAACGTAAGAAAAAGATGAATTTAGATGAAGAAAATACAAAATATTAATTCATAATCAAATTATTTTTCACAATATTGAACAAGATACGTGTAAACGTAGCTCCAATGACAACATGTAAGAATTAGTTATAACTATAAGTTCACGAGTACTTCGAATCTCACATTCGATATATTGATGTTTTTAAATTTTCAAAAAATGGGTAACAAAATTTATGAAAATTATGTAAAATATCTAATATGTTTTTATTTCTCAAAACCAAATTAGAAGCCCAAAATACAAAATTATTATTAACATAAAACACACAAAGCTGACAAATGCATGTTCTTTTGTGGGGAGAATCTATTGTCCACCACTCATTTCCTAGGAAGTTCAGAAGTACAAATGGATCAAGGGACACAATTAAAAATAATAAATATATATAAATATTTATTTCAATACTGTTTAATACGTCGAGCATATATAATTCCATTAATATCAAATAAATAATTTTAATTAATTAAAAAGATTATATCTTCCAAGTTTCTCATTACATCAATTCAAAAAATACAGCAGGCCAGAGAAAAAAAAAAAAAAAAAAAAAACCCACAATATTAACATTTATTCCCATGCAGAAAAATGTTTTAAAATACATGCAGAAATTAATAATCCTATCTTTAATTTCTTTTTCCCCAACTTAAGAACACTAAAATAATGCCAACTAGAGTATATTTGCAGTGTTATTTTAGTAACTACAAGTTAATAATCCACCTCAAATGTTTTTTAATTAAAAAAAACACTCAATTAATAATTCTCTTAATTTGAGTTTTTTTTTTTTTTTTTTTTTTTTTTTTGTCCTCGCATGCATTCACATTCCAAGAAAAAAGAAATCAAATATCTTTTCAGAACAAAATTATCAATTATCACAAACACACACACATGATATTTTAAAGCAATTAATCTTGAATGATTATCAAATATTTTTTAAACAAATAATTTTGATTAAAAACAATAGGGTTTCTTCTTGCATATCCCACCAATATTACTGCAATGAAAAGGAAAAAAAAAACATAAAAAAGGAAAAACACAGTTGCTTTAGCGTATAAGATATGCGAGATACAAATTTCTAATCTTTCGATCGAGAATACACGTTAATTATCGAGCTATGCTCGATTTGACACTAAACCGAGTTGCTAAAATCTCATCCATACTAGAATTTGAAAGAGTACAAAAATGAAAATTTTAGAGAGAGAGAGAGAGAAAGGGATCTAACCTGGTACTGGAATAATCATAGAGTTTGCCAGTACTTGAAAAAATGATCAATCCAACTTCAGCATCACAGAGAATTGAAAGCTCTTTAGCTTTTTTCAACAATCCACTTCTTCTCTTTGAAAAAGTCACTTGCCTGCTTGTTGAATTATCAATCCTTCTAATCACAATCTTCCCTCTTCCCATTTCTCTCTCTAAATTTCTAAATCTTTCTCTCTCTCTCTCTCTAATACTCTTCAAACCACAATTTTAGAAAAAGGGTCATCAAAAATCCAAACACCCACCAAATTGGAGATCCTAAAAGGTTGGAGAATGAAGAAAAAACTTGAAATTTGCCCAAAAAAAAAAAAAAGATTGGATTTTTAACTGCTTAAGGGTTAGCAGATTTGCTTCTCTTCTTGTGGGTTTTGTAATTTCATCTCTCTTTCTCTCTCTAAGCCAAAACAAAACCCCTTTTTCTCTCTCTTGATACTATGAACAAAAAAATTGGTATTTGTTTGTTGCATTATGTGCTTCAAATAATTTTAAAAAGAAAATTGAGCTGAGAAAGTGGTTTTTTATTGACAGCTTTTTCATTTGTGCCAAAACCTGGGCGCACTCCAAAACCGCTTATGGTTTTTTTGTTTTTTTTTTTTTTTTTTTTAAATTTTTGGGATACTGAATTTTTGAGCCAATCGCTGCGAGTACGAAAAAGAATTAGTACTCGCTGTCTCAAGCCGACATGTCGTTAAGGTAAAATCAATTCGAAACGTGTCGGGATCCGACAGAGAATCCCGAGTTCGTGAATTTTCGTACGTGTCGATACGGTAGAGCGCGTTTTCCTTACGCGCCCTTTCTCGCTTTGGAGATGATCTTTCCTCGTACTCGCGAAATCCAGGAAATTTTGGAAATTGTTTTATCCAATGGATCACCGACACGTAGCTCGCGGCGCCCTAGGAGAGGGAATTATCCACTGTTACCATTTCTAGGATGTACACGTATGTACTTTCTTTTAACGTCTGCCACGTGTCACTTCTTTTTAGTGTTCCTTTCTATTTTCATTAGCCACTCAAACACGCCGGCTAAGGCCATTTTCAGCCCAATTATGAGCTCCCTTCCATAATTAGAAAATACTCTAATTTTTTTTTATTCCTTTTTATAGTTAATTAATTGCTTTTTTTTTTCTTTATTATAATATTAATAATTAACTCTATCTCCCTAATTAACTCTACCCACCTCTCATAAACATATATTTATATCATTAAATCATTAATTATTTTTTAATTGAAGAAGGTGGAAATCGAGCTCATAATCTATCGATTTAAAGTTATATTCGCATATCACTAACTTATTGCTTCTAGAGATGTTCATGGGTCTCCACTCACTATAACTAATCTTTCTTCTGGCGAAATTCACCTTTTCTATATGATCAAATTCCCGGCTCAGATTTGTTTTTTCA
>JBBMEG010000022.1:14589391-14620853 GCA_037832605.1 Cyclanthera cordifolia
TACATGTACTATTGAATTATCTAAATCACCAATCAACTTAAAAACTGGTAGGTTGGAATAAATTTAATTATATCACTAATTTTTCCTCTCACTCGTGTGTCTTAAAAATTTAATAAATGCTCTACAAGTGGAATTAATTTTAAATGGGGAGAAAACGACACAATCACCAATCAACCTAAAAATTTTAAGCTTAGAAAAGTCCATTGAAGAGCTGAGAGAAAATATATTAAGAGATAGAAGAAGGTGGAGGCTACATTGTGCCACATTCCAATACAATCTAATTCTAAAGTATATATAGCAAACCTTCTGTCTCAGTTCAGTAATTTTATCACTTAAAATATTTTCCTGCAAGAAAAATACAAGATTAAGTATATACTTATTGCAATAGGATTTATTTTTTTTTATTTTTTTTATTTTTTTTTTTATATACTTTTTTTACACGGACTCCATTCAAACTCATTTCCAACTGGTTTTCCAGATCTTGTAGATGTTTGACGCTCAGGCCAGATAATTCTTCACCCATCATTTGTCTGCAAACATAGAAGCTTTATCAATGCTTTTCCATAATATGCATTCTTGAATTATATTAGGAAACTTTTAATTTACGTGCCAATTTTTCATTCCTCTATTTTAATTATAACATTTTCTTAAAAATAATTCGTTTAACAAACTGATTAAAGACGGCTAGTGAGCTGATTAAACATATTGGTATATTGATTGAGTCTATCGGTTGAACTATAAATTGAATTATGAATTATTGATTGGAAACTATCAGGTAAAGCTAGCTAAACTATTGATTGACTGGTTGAATTTATTAGTGGAACTGATTGAGGCAAGAATATTTTGATCATTTTACGAAAAAGATTCATTTTTCTACTATGTAGAAATTAATTTTAGAATTTTGTTATATATATATATATATTTTTTTTTTTTTTTTTTGCTATATATAAAAAAATCCACTAAAACCATTCTACATGAATTCAGGCTTGAATTAGCTTGTCAATATTGTTAAATTTCTGTTTTCATCTCTCAAGAACGGTTTCATTGGTCGAGGTGAGAGATCTTCAAGGTATGTTCTCTCGGAAGTCTCAAGTATGAAACCCGTGAGTAAGTTTAATAAACTTAGTCAAAGTTAAGTTAATTCTTCAGTAATTTTCTATAACAAATTGAGTTTATGTACGACAACGATTTGAGTAGAGGCGCAAGTAAAATAGCTCGAATTAAAAAAAAAAAGAAAAAAAAGAGAGACAAATTTACAACAGTAATTACCTGTGACATTCTGCAAGTAATGCAGTTGTTGCTTCAAAGCAGCTGCTTCTGTTTTCCAAAACTAGCAATTATAGTAGAGATGGAGTCGATATTAGATAACCATTTGGTTTTTCGTTTTTTATTTTTATTTTTGAAGTTTAAACTTGTGAGTGTTCTAAGCAGAAAATAGAAATTGCAGAGGAAGGAAGATTATTACGTGGAGTTCTGAAACAGAGTTCAGCTGATTTTGCTCTTCTCTCATCTTGTTGTAGCGATCAGTAATTGACCTTATGCTGATAACAGATATATAGAAACTTATTACATCAAATATTCAGTATATATTCACACTTACCATTCCATTACATCAAACATTATTAAAATATGGGTAAATTATACATTTTGTCCGGAAAAATCTATAATTTAATCTTTATGATTTGAAAAATTAAAATTTAATCAATATCAATAAACAAAATCTAAAACATAGTCTGTCGTTCGTAATTGTTTGCGAGAGTATATGAGATATACTATATATGAACAAAATAAATTGTCACTGAATATACTATATATATATATATATATATATATATATATATATAAAAGTTGCTACAATGGGTTGCCCAGTAGCCTATATGATAATGTAAATAATAGAGTTTGAAGGAAATGGATTCAAGCCTGGTTGTCCTAGCCACCCTAAGATCTGTATTGCATTAGTTTTCTTTTTTGATAAAATTATATTTTGATCCCTAATTTTTTATCTTTATTCTATTTTAGTCATTCAACTTTCAAAAGTTCAATTTTAGCATTGAATTTTGAGACTTGTTTTATTTTAGTCTTTAAACTTTCAAAATTCTAATTTTAGTCTCAGACTTAGAGGTTTGTTTCGTTTCGACACGTGAATTTTCAAAAATACTTAAAATTGGTCATCATTTTTTTTTTTTAATTTATAGACGAAAATGATAACTTTTCTTGAAGTATGAAAATTAAAATTAGACTTTTGAAAGCTCAGGTATTAAAATGGAAAAAAACTTAAAATTATGGACTAAAATTAGAATTTTGAAAGTTGCAAAATGAAAAAAACGCGAAAGTTTAGAAATAGAAAAGGTATTTTACCATTTTTTTAATTGAATAATGTTTAATTGGAGATAGAATACAAATGGGTAACCTCTCGATTATTAGATTATACGTAGTAGATTCATGTACTTTGTTTTCTCAAACATAGCTTCCTACATCCCTTCTTATTTACACCTTAAAGCATAGTATTCACCAATTATCTTACCTTCTGATTTCATCTTCTCTTGTTTAATTCCACTCAAGCAAATGTTTCAATTATTAAAATCATAGTCTTAATTTACTTGATCTTCATCCAACTTTCTTTGTTTTTTTTTTTTTACAATCAATCTAATAAAAATGAAATTGAAATTTGATAAAAAAGAAAGTTAAAAACGATATACTATATCTTAAATATTCTCTACATTAAAAAGTTATGATCAGATCTCACAAACTTTCATAAGAAAGGTGAATTACTTCTCGTTATTAATTGATTTCGAGACGAAATCTTCGTATTGTCTATTAATAGTGATGTATATATACATTACCTTAGTTGAACTAAGTTAGGAGAATTTTATTCTCAAAAAAAAAAAAAAAATGAATATACAATTTAGCCATCTTAGGAAATATAAAGTTATTGATTCTAACCCCTTTCTATAGCAACTCGTTCCAAACAACATTTTTATAACAGAATTTTCCTCTTTCATAAACAAAGTCTTCCTACTCACATCACTCTTTCAAACTACTTCATTCTGTCTCTCTTCTCTGATCTTCTCATTTAATTTTTTCATATATAATCAAAGTTTTATTTTGCCAAAGCATAATTCATGTACTACTATATCATATAGTTTTAATACCAAAAAGACATCAGCAAAGCTTGATGTACTACTAAAGTTGTGACCTTGGATAATTAAGATACATATAAACCTTTCACTTTTAAATTTTGATTAAAATTATCAATAAGGTTTTTCTTTTCTACTTACATATTGGATCCATAATATTGCAATGAAATTATAGGAAAAAAAAACATCAACTAATTAAAAAATGAAAAACAAAGGAAACCCAGTTCATAAAACTCCATAAAATAAAAGTAATTCTAAAGATAGAGAGAGAGAGAATGAAGTGAACCTAATCTTGTCGTCAGCTATGGATTCGTGTTGGTCAAATCTATGAGTAACCTAGTTCGAACAGTTACGAATTACATTCAAAAAGGAAAAGAAAAAAGGGATAAAAATTAGAAGTGACCTGGTGCTGGAATAATCATAGAGTTTGCCAGTGTTTGAGAAAATGATCAATCCAACTTCAGCATCACAAAGAATTGAAAGCTCACTAGCTTTCTTCATCAACCCACTTCTTCTCTTTGAAAAAGTCACTTGCTTCCTTGTTGAATTATCAATCCTTTGAATCACAATTTTCCCTCTTCCCATTTTTTTTTTTTAAATTTCCAAAACCCACTTCAGAAATATATCCCTTTCTTCAAATTGGCCAGAAGGGTCATCAAAGATCCAATTTTTCACACCCAAGAACTTGGAAAAGCAATATAAGAACACTTGAATTTGCAAATAAAAAGAAAAAAATGAAGCATTTTTACAGCTCAAGGGTCAAGGATTTGCCTCTTTTGTGGGGGTTTTTAGAGAATAGAAGTTTGTTCTATGGTTCTATCTCTCTTTTCTTTCTTTTTTTTTTTTCTTATTTTTTAATTTTATGAAAGTGGTTTTTCTTCGAAGCTAAGCAGTTTTGAGCCTGAATCTGGGTGCACTAAAAACCGCTAAGTGGTTTTCTTTGGTCTTTGAATCGCTTCTAATTGCTGCAAGTAGGAAAAAATGTTCGTACTCGCTTTCTCCGGCCGACATGTCGTTATGGTAAATCAAATTCCAGATCTGTTGGGGCTCCGACACAGATTTCCGAGTCTGGGTTTAGCTTACGTGTCGAAATGTCACAGAGCGTTGGTCCACGCGCTACTTCTCGCGTGGAGTAGAGCTTTCCTCGTACAAGCGAAAAAAGGCGGTTTGTTTTGTCGAATAGATCGTCAACACGTAGCTCCGCGGAAACCTAGGAGGGAAGCTATTCGCTCCTTTCAGTTCTAGTGTGTCCACGTATGCACTTTCTTTGTCAGTTTGCCACGTGTTCTTAAAGTCCTTTCTTAGGCCAATTATTGACTTAAATATATATAAGTGAGAATTTCAAAATGTTATCTCTTTATTTTTTTGAAAAATATGACGAATTGAGAATTCGAACTAGTGACCTCATGGTCATTCGGCGAACTAGTGACCTCATGGTCATTCGACGTTCGTTGATGCCGTTGAATTACTGCTCTCTTGGCAATAATTGTGTTGAGTTATTTATTAAGAAACCATTTTTTTAAAATTTTCAAATAATGCAGTATTCAAAGTTTCGAGAATATTATTCTTTACCCATGATTTTTCTCTCGCATAAAATAACTCGGAGTGATTTTGATAAGACATTATCGGTTTTGTGCCAAAAGATAGTCGAGTTTATATGTTGATTGTTTTCAATAATAGATTCTTGACCTATCTATATTAAAAGACAGGATCATTGTTTATGTTCTCATTTAGTTAGATTGGATTTTGAGTTTTGATTACTTTAATTGATTTCTTTTAATTGTTTTTTTTAATTGACCTTTACATTTTTATTGTAATGATCTTTATTTTGCTAATAAAAAACAACTCTCTTTTTTTTCATAAATAGCATAATATTTGTAAGTTTTTTGCTTCATATTTTACATATGTATTTGTTATTCTATCAAATTTCAGTATCAATTTAATCAAACATCTTTAATGTTTTTTTTATGATACAAACAGATGTCACTGAGCTACTGCTCTTTTGACTAAATAAATATTAAATTATAATCTCATAGTCATTACATCTTACGCCGAGTTTTTTTTATTTTTGAAAAGTTCACCATAGTTAGATTAGATTGATTTACTGTTTCTAATAAAGGTGAAGTTTCGAAAAATAAGCAAATCTAAGGAGAAATAAAAAAGAAAGTCGTTAATCCTAAATCAATAAGTATTCTGATGTCCACCTACAAAAAAACATGTCTACATGACATGACATTATAAGTTTACAAGTGAGTAATCAACATATTATGAAGCTTTTGGTTGAATTTTAATTCTTACATTCTTGTTGATTTTTTCTGAAAATCTTTGATTATTATGTTTGGTTTGCAATATTATGTTAACTTAAATTAGTAAATTTTAGATAGTTTGCAATATTATGTTTAGTTTAAATTACTAAATTTTAGAATTATATATATATAATAAATAAAATAATATAATATCTAAACCGACGAGTAACAATAACTATATCGAAAAGGTAGGGTTTGCTATCTCCTGTCCAAATTTTACTATTAAAAAAAAAAAAAAAAAACCTAGAAATGGGAAATGAGAAATGTATTTTTATGTACATCTTTATTAAAAAAATTACTTAAAAAAAAAAACGAAAGGAGTTGACATTTTTCAAACTTAAATTTAACGCCGAGGGGACTTAGATCAGTGTGGAAGAAACTGATTCAGAGCTCACTTTTCGTAGATCGAAGCATCGACAATGAGGCCTGAGATCGTTCTATTTGGGGATTCTTTGACTGCACAATCCTTCAGTTCAGGTGGATGGGGAGCTGCAATCGCTGACAATTACTCTCGCAAGGTCCCCTTTCATTTTTCTTTTCTTTTCTTCCTTTCATTTGTAATTTTTCGCTCCAAAAATTTCAAGTTATTATGTCCGAAATCAAGTTCATACCCTAGTAATCTACAGGCCGATGTTCTAGTTCGTGGCTATGGTGGATACAATACTCGGTGGGCTTTGTTTTTACTTCATCACATTTTCCCCTTGGTATGTGCTAAATTGCTTTAGTGTTCTTTCTGTTCTTGGTTAACTTTGATTTTGATCTCGAATTCGCCATGTTCAGTGTGGGTGTTAGAGATCCCACATTGGACAGTTAAAGTATATGTAACAACATCTATAACATCATAGGCTAGTTTTCTCATTGTTGATTGGTTTTGAGATGAAATGTTATGTTTATGTGATATGATATTCGAGTCCACCGAGATTTGATGCAATAAAATAGGAATTAGTATCCGATTTAAGAGTGGTTGACTTAAATAGGCAATATCTTAAAGGGCTATGTTGAGGATCTCAGTCTAAATCTGAAATGTCAAAGCATTTACAAGATGATACGTTAATTCTCTCTACGTTTGACTGATTTTGTTATGAAATTTCATATTTGTTTAGCAGTGCGGAAGTCAATTTCCATTTGGATCTTGGTTCTTATTGTCATTATGGACATGGTACTTTTTAGATCTGTTTGTAATGTAACCTATCATCGTATCATAGATTTATAAGATATGTTGGGGATTATGTTATCTCAGCTTCGTTGATGAAAGTGGGAAAAAGTTATCCAATGGAGTCACGCTTAAAGCTAGATCATACAATGAACTGAAAGATGTGATTGAACTACAAACCTAACCCATGCTGTAAAATCTTCTGAACTATTCTTGTACATTTTATTTAAGAATGTTGCAATGCTAAATGTTTGGAAGTCGAAATATTTACATGGTGGGATACTGCACAAAATTCTGTGTTATAGTCAATTATTGTTCAAACGATACAGGATTATTCTGGCTTTGCTTGAGGATTACAGTATTTATCCCCTACATGCAGTAGTTGTAAGGTTTAGTGAGCCCTAAATTGACTTGGATTCTTGAAGCCACGAGGCATCTGTAAGAGTCCAAATAGGGGCTGTATGAGGTTTATTAGGTTATCTATGGGGGTTTTTTGGGTATTAGTTGGAGAAATCCTGTTATATATAGTAGATGTAAGGTTTGTTGAAAATAGGTTATGTTTTGTGTAAACTATACCTTGATGGATTGATTGAGAGGGTCATAGTCGTCTCTAATGGCTATTGATTTTGTAGTTTCTTGGTGAGATTGCAATGTAGTTCCTATTTTACTGATTAAGTTCGATTTTAGAATTTTGATACTTTATAGTACCCCTCCTGCAATTGAGGTATCTAGCCTTTCCTCATTACGAAGTTCTCTTGTATTCTACATTCTAAATAAGTTGCATTACTTGTACTGCAGGATAAGCCCAAGGCCCCAATTGTTGTGACAATTTTCTTTGGGGCCAATGATGCAGCTATTTTGGGGAGAACAAGTGAGAGACAACACGTACCTCTTGACGAATATAAGGATAATCTTAAAAAAATAGTAAATCATTTGAAGGTACAGACTCTTTCCTTTATTGCTTGAAATCATTTGAAGGTAGACTCATGTCATAGTGAAGTTTGTTTTCCGTTCCTCTGGTTCATCCTTAACCAATTTCATTTGTGATTGAAGCACTCTTTTGATTTATCCCTGTTGGATTGTTTTCTTGTGACCACTTATCTCCATATACATGTCATTGTTCACATTTCGGTTGCAGAAACACTCCCCAACCACGCTGGTGGTACTTATTACTCCTCCTCCTGTTGACGAGGAAGGGCGTAATGAATATGCACGGTATGACTTCTTTCTAATTTCTGCTACAATTTTGTAGCTATTTTCAGGTCTTAGGTCTTTACTATTGCAATGGTACGTATAACCATCTATATTTTCCTATCTTCCTGTTTTTTCTTCAACTAGTTTCATGAACAATGATTTTAATATTAGTGTTGGTCAGTCCCGTAGTTGAAAGCTAGAGTTTTTAAGGTGTGCTCCCCTCAAGGTTCCAGCTTCGAAACCCACCAATGACATTAATTTGTAGACACGTCCAATGTCTCCATTTTTTCGACAAGCGTGGTGTTGGTCAAGGATTTTTATTTTTTGAAAAAAAAAAGTACTCCATGCCCCCATACACCCTTGTTACTGATCATCATCGACGTACAGTAAAATTGGTCTAAGAGCATGATAAAATCAGGCTCTAAAGGTATTAGGAATATATGGCCTATTAGTTGGAAGTTAGTGTCGATTTTGGAGAGAATAGAATTAAGTTCTTATTTTAATAATCGATAATTACAACAATTTAATCACCTTCTTTAAATATGGGAAACCCTATTCTCTAAATAAGGAAAAAATTCGATAAGAAAAAATTACAAATGGAATAATTCATTTAAGAAAGAATATAAACTCAAATAGTTCAACACTTAGTTAGACTATAATTGCTTTAAATAAGAGAGGATTGTAAGGAAGAAGGTAAGCTATTGAGTGGAGTCATTTTGGGTTCGGGAAGTTATTCCCGAGAATCGGAGGTTCACCTATCAAATACTTGGTTAGTTTGTACATTTTTTCGTCATCTTTTCATATCAATTGAATTTGGATCCTACATGAACACTACCTTCAGCATGGTATAAACATGATTAGCATTTTAAAGTGGTAATTTTCAAGAAGTTCCTTGCTGAAGAGAGATTGTTACCTACTCAGACAAGTCAGCTTTTAGTTCAAAAACCTATTAAGTAAATTTGTGTCTTATTCCAGCAGATCTCTTTATGGTGATAAAGCAAGGGAATTGCCAGAGAGAACAAATGAAGTAACTCGACTTTATGCGGAAAAATGCCTCGAACTAGCCAAGGAAATGGATCTTCACGCCATTGATCTATGGTCCAAGTTGCAGGAGACAGAGTGTTGGCAGAAAAAATTTCTCAGGTCTGTGATTAAGGTTTCCAATTCATAAGTTTTACTCATTCTTTGAAATATATATCTGGCTATGATATCTTTAATGTTATGTGGCCTCATTTTATTTCATAGTCTGCAATCAATCTTAGCAAGCATGATATCAATTTATGAGGTCTCCTAGTTCTTAGTTTTGCAAGGTATTCATATTTTATTTAGTATATTATCAATGGTTTTTTCGAGAAATTATTGGAGGAGTAACGATGTGATTGATAATTTTACTTTGAATCTGTATCATGTGGCTTTTAGGAGGCGTGTAAATTTTCAAATCTACGCCTACTTATTGAATATTTTTCCCCTAATCTCCCAATGCGAGAACATTCATGTAATTCCCCTCAGGTCTTTTTGTGTTTTTACTCATTTTCATCACTTTGAAATTTGTTTCTCTTCGGGTGTATTTGGATTTTGGTTGATGAGAGGAGAGGAGAGGAGAGAAGATGAAGTGGAGGAAAAAAGGAAATGGAGTGATTTGAGAATATAAATTATTTGTTTGAGGAGAGGTTGGAAAAACTTTTTTTGAGATTTGTATTTAGGATAGAAGATGTTTATTTTAGATGAAATTTGATATAAAGTTTGATTTAAGGTTTAATAAGATGTTGGAGAAAATTTGAGAAGTTGGGAAGAGGTTGTGATGTACTAAAAACCAACAAGGAGATCAACTTCTCCTCTTTCTCCCCTCCAAATCCTAACACCCAAAAAGTAGTATCTTTGTTTCAAATTTTCAATGGGGTGAACAAAAATGTATTAAATGTCTGAATATTCGTAATCTAACTTTCAAATCTAGTACTAGTATCAAAGTTCAAACAAAATTATTATGAGTTAGTCTAGTGGTCAAATAAAAGTCTTATAAATCATAATAGAATTAAGAGGTAATTAGTTTAATTAAACCATGATGACCGCGAACGCAAAAATTAATTTTCCTATGAATTACATTGACAACTAAATATAGAAAGGATCAGACGAGATAGGCATAAGCTAATCCGGACACTCACATATATTAAAAAAAAGAGAAAGAAGGTATCATAGCCATAACATAGAATATATGAACTGCCATATCCACCTCCAATATTTCATACAATAGTTTAGATATTAAGTTAGACCTTATAAATTTAAATTTAGAGTTTGCGTTCGGGATGTTGAGATAGTTTTTGTTAAATTCAGGGATGGACTGCATTTCACACCAGAAGGCAATGCAATTGTGTACCAAGAACTAGAGAAAGTGCTGAAAGAAACATCAGTTTCTGCTGCAAAAATGCCTCTTGATTTCCCACATCACTCAAAGATTGATGGTATAAACCCTGAAATGGCCTTCCAATATCTTTCTATGTGATACTCTCGTCATCTTTATTTCTTCATTGTTCTTTCTCCCTTGTGTAATATTGTCTGAAGAAAGATTTTATGCTTGAAGTTGCTAATTTTATTCAAATGGACCACAAAGATTTTATGCTTGAAGTTGCTAATTTTGTAAACCGTATTCTTTTGTGGTCCATTTGAATCTTTGATGGGTATGACTATTTAGAAATATTTGAGAGGGAAATGTGTGTATTTATGACTATTAATAAATAAAATAAGTAAATTTTTTTTACATAATATTAAATAAAATAAGTAAAAACAATTTACATAATATTAATTGCTTTAAAATTCAATATTATATAGTTAATTTAAAAAAATCAATTTCATATCAAAATGGTTGGTAACACAGTAGTTTCATTGTTTGATGTTCATGTAGTTCAACACCAGCGTCACAAGTTCAATCCTGGATATTGGTAACAAACGAATAGTAATTTTTGAGTAGTGTTAACCATTCCTCTTCCACCAAATACAAGGTGTCAGTAAATATATTGATTTTACTTTTTATTTGCTTACCACACATGAGGGTTACTTCTTTTTTTTACCTACTAGTTGAATTATGCTTATGTTTCCTATACCAAAATTATTTATGTTAGGATGATCATTCTATTCATAACTATATTTACTCTCCTCTGAGTATTTTATATTCTTCCTATAATCATTATTTTAATAATTTATAACTATTTTTTATTAGCATTATATCACTTCAAATACAAGTAATGAATTTTTATCATTCTCTATACCTCTCAAACACCCTCTTCTCTATAAATTGCAACAACATAAAATAATTTAAATTTTGCCAAATTTGAATAGGAGAAATTTAATAGTAATTACTATTGAGAAAGACAGAAGCTGTATTACTCCTCTGCGCACACGTGTAAACAGTTCACACTTTTTTTAGGAAAAAAAATAAGAAATGAAAAATGAAAAAAATTAAGAATAAATTAAGAATGGATGAAATGATAATAAAAAAAATCAAAGAAAAATAATATATGAATTTTATTTAATTATTTTTTTTTTGAAGAAAATTTTATTTAATTATTAAATTCGAACATTCTCCCTCCAATGTTGTTAATTTAAAAAAAAAAAAAAAAAAAAAAAAAAAATATATATATATATATATATATATAATATCTACAATGGTTGGTGGGGATGGATGGAGAAGATATTTTGACATAGAGCGTATCGCCTTGAGAGTCACGATCGTACACAGCACTATCCCATTTGATCGCATTTGCAGGTTGCGGTTTCAGTTTCAGTTTGAAGCAATATGATTCTCTCTTTATCTTCTGCGTTATCCAATCCTTTTCAATTCGGCTCATCGCGGTTTCCTCTTCCTCTTCTCTTCCTTTCGCCGGAGGTAACCTCTACTCGTCTCTTTTACTTCAATCGCCGTTCCATTCAGTGAACCTTTGCTTTCAATCACTCCATTTCCGCTCCCCTTTCGCTTTCGCAATGCCCTTTCCTTAGCTATTTGGATCACTCCCTACCTCGCTTTGTTTTCTTTATTTGTTTTGGAAAGCTGGATTGCGTGTTTGCCGCTGTTCTCTCTAGGGTTTTTGTTGCTTTCTTCCTGTGATTTTCTTCTTATTTTTTGTGGGATGGACTTTGCTTCTCGTTTGAACAAGCTTTTGAAGCAGAGCAGTGAGTTTAAGAGCTGGGTTTTGGTGTTTGGGTGTTTCCCGCGTGTTCTTATCATTTTGGCCCTTTTTCTACTGTTTTGGATTAGTTTAAAGGTCGTGCAATTTAGTTTCCATTGTGGAGATTTGATGCAGTTTCTGTATGATTGTAGAGAGAAATCTGCTAATGTAAGAGCTGGATTTTGGTTGAAAGCCGGTGTTGTTGAGGTGTGTGATTCGAAAACTGTGCTAAATTGTAGGAGTAGGCGATTGAATTGGTTGAAGAAGAATGGATTCTGGTTCAGTAAATTCAATTTAGTTTCAAATTTCATCAAGTGGGAAGAAAATGGTGCAGTTATTGAAGAAGATGTTCAGAATGAAGAGACAGAAAATGATCATGAAGATAGTGAATTTGATGTTATCAATCTAAGAAGATTGGTGAAAATTGAAAGGAAGCTCAAGAAGGAGGCTCTTGAAGAGCTAGAGAAGGAAAGAATGGCAGCTGCAAGTGCAGCTGAAGAGGCAATGGCTATGATATTTCGTCTTCAACATGAGAAGAGCGCAATCGAAATTCGAGCCAATCAGTTTCAACGAATGATGGAGCAAAAGGAACAATATGATCAAGAAGTTATTGATTGTTTGCAAGGGATTGTCATGGAATATGAGTCAGAGAGAAGCTTGAGCGAACAACCTTGCAAATCGACAGGAATCGGCGACAGTACAAGCCTCTTCGAATGCGACGTGGAATTCATTCTTGAAGATGCACAGATGAACAACATTGACATGGACCTCAAGGTAATGTAAGTCCATGAGCAACTCTTGTACAGTGTTAGCATAGATTTTCTATAATCTTATGCTTATGTAGTTACATTGACTTCAAGTTTGGATTGGAGATGAGTAGCTAGCTATAACTGATCTTCATCTTGCTTGAACTTCCCTTACTATTGTAAATCGTATTGTCATTACGGGTGATCGAGAAGTCGATTTCTTCGTTCAATTACTATAATGTGATAAAAAATAAGAGAAATGTACCATGCACATTCTATTTTCCAATAAAATGTATTTGTCTTGAATTTAGGATTTTGCATCTGAGCAAAACTGACAGTAACCCTCATTCCCAACCATTACTAGGTGGCCTTGAATTCTTGGATGTTGGGGGAATGGGAATAAACTCCCCAACCAAACTTTGGATTATGAAAAAAAGTAATTCTTATTGATATTTTTTTCTCGATATCCGTGAATGTCTATCCATGCTAACTTGTGAGCATCTCATCTCGACTGTTCTCATGAGAAAACTACTCGTAGAAAATTAATTTTTAGACGAGTGTTCATCATGAATTGGATTCATAACCTCAAAGCCTTTTAAACTATTAGGAGGCTAATTCAAGAGGCCGTAATTCACGTCCCCAAGAGGCGGCCACATTGGACTTTTTATTTAAACTTGAAGTTGGTACTTCTTTGGAGGTCACAAGTTTGAAACTCAACAATGAGCTTCATTGTTATCTCTGGTTGTCTTTTAGATTTGAGTGGATGTGTACGGAGGCCTCTGAGTATGCTGTGGGGCAAAATTTTAATTCGTGGTTATGAAAAAAATAGTTATAAACTATGAACCATTTGGAAGAAGATTGGAATCTCAAAGCTGTGGATCTCTTTTGTCAGTAGTTTTTTTTTTTATTGAATTCAACGACAATTGGGGTGGGAATTCAAACCCATAATTTTATTGGTCATATCTTTTTGGCTCTTTATCAGTAGTTAAGAGGTAGAGGCAGTAAATATTGTCTAAACCAAAATCTAGGAATCTTTTGATCATGATTTCTTTTAGTTTTATCTTCTAGAAAAACCTAAAACTTCTAGTCCAATTTTAACAAATAAGTAGATTTTGTCTTGCTAGTTTTTTACTACTAGTTCTTAAAACTAATAACCTACCTACATCTTTGACTTTGTCTATCTCAAAACTAGTATCCTACTGATTAAGCCCATGTTTGGAATGGTGGAAAGAGAAGGAAATGCAAGGGAGCCTTCTTACTATTTGGCCCATCGAATTGCGTTACATCATTCACTAATTTATTTTTATTTACCTTTCATTATTCATTCCCTTCTTGCCAAACATGTCGTAAGAGTTTATGAAGTCTTTAAGTACTGTATTAAGTAATATGTTCAATGAATTGTTTAGAATTAATCTCTCTCGGCTACATTCTCTGCCTGGCCTTTCATACTTGTTTATTTTTATTATTGTACTTATCTCGTTTCATCAGTTCTTATTAACTATAACTCTATAAATTTTGTATGGAAATTATTGTTATCGTTAATGTTCTCCACTAAATTTTGATCAAATGTAACTTCATACTAATAATTATATAATTAATAGATGTTTGAGACAACAAGGATGAGAATCCTTCTCTCTCTTATGTTTGTGGCACCAAGAAACATTCTCTTTGTAATCACATCTTTTCATGGACTTTTTTTTTTCTTCTCATAATTATTTTTTATTCTTAACGTACAGTTTGATGACCTTTTTATTAATTAATAGATGTTTGAGACATCAGTAGTTCAGTTGATAGTTTTTAATCAGTCTTCAACCAGTAGTTCAACTGATAGATTCAATCAATTCGTTGATAGATTCAATCAACTTTAGTAACCGTCTTCGATCAATTGAGAGTAAAATTGGAATTTTTGAAAAACAAATGAAAATATGTTAGGTAGAAATTCTTTTTTTAAATGCTATAATTAAAATGTGATTAATAAAAAGTTGTTATATGGAGTAATTTCTTTTTTTTTTTTTTTTAATTCTATCAAGCCATAATACTTAAATAGGAAATCCAGAGATTTGTTTCGCATTATAAACTAATTTTTAATCACTCAAAATAATCATATATTTCTAATCACTTAATTATAATCTCAAAATAATTACTTATTTTTAACCACATATAAACGTGCTATTTAGAAATGTCCATGAGGCAGGGCGAAATTGGGATTGGGAAACGACTTCCCGCCTCTGTCCCGGCCACCAAAATCAATCTTCGTCTCCAAAGAAATTTAGGATTTATTTATATATAATTATTAAATTAAATATACATTTATACACAAATTAAATTATAGGTAAAAGATTAAATTGGTAAAAAGGAAAAATAAAATAGTTAAAAAATGAAAACATATTTTTTTGGTCTTCGTCCCCGTTAATCTGCATTAAATTTTTCTTTCCCACAATTACTGATCGAATGGATGCTAATGCTAATACTATTAGGTGAGCTATGTATATTTTGACATTATTTTAAATAGTTAGAAATGAGTGATTTAATATGATAGGTTATTTAGAAAGATTAAGATAACTTTCTTCGTAATAACTCAAAACAAGCCCCTCGGAGAGATTTCTAATTTTTAAAATGATGGCTAAATTATTTTGGAGGACCAAATTATAGCTTTACATAAACCATAGATAATTAATTAATTTGTTTAATTTTTATTTTTTGAGTCCTTCGTCTCTCTATCTACGAAATTCAAAATTCTCGCTCTCATCAATCATGGCGGACGAGCCCGTTCCTCCATCTACGCCGATGGTTTCTTCTTCTCCAGCTTCGCTTGGCAGCTCGGTTATTCCTATAGTTAACAAACTCCAAGACATCTTCGCTCAGCTCGGAAGTCAATCCACCATCGAGCTCCCGCAGGTTGCTGTTGTCGGCAGTCAGAGCAGCGGCAAATCCAGTGTGCTTGAGGCTCTCGTTGGGCGCGACTTCTTGCCTAGAGGTTCGGGTATATGCACCAGGAGGCCGCTCGTGCTTCAGCTGTTGCAGACCAACACTGATGAGGAATACGGTGAGTTCCTTCACCTGCCCGGGAAGAGATTCTATGACTTTTCTGAGATTCGGAGGGAAATTCAGGTGAAATTTCTGCTCCTATTTGCTGTTTTATTATTTTATTTGCGTTTCGATCATTTTTGTCCAAGTTTTGTGGTAGGTGTGTGTTTTAGTTTGCTTCTGCTCGTTCTCTTTTCAATTTCGATGATAAATTTGATAAACTCTCTCTTGAATCGCATTTGCTTCCATTTACTTTTTGGTATTGTTCACCTGTTCAATGAGTGATACATTACAACTACGACTTATCGTTTACAAGGTCATTAATATTTGATGTGCATATGAAGATCGGATGGACTTGCATATTGTTCTTTTTTAATTGGGAATTGAAATTTCGCCCCACTACTTAACTAGGGTGCCCGCTTGTCCCGAGGTCCACACTCGGGAGACAACAAAGAGTTTTACAATTACGCTTGCTCGTCGTGAGTTTCGAAGCTAGACCTCCAGTAGAGCATAATTTGGAAACCAAGCTTTTTTCCAATGAGGCCAGCCCTTGGGGGCAAATTGCATATTGTTTATAGCTTGTTTTATTTTGTTTATTTTTAAAAACAAAGTAGAGATGCTTTTTTGTTTTCCATTTCAAGAGCGATGAAATTAAATGGTTGCTTGCCATATCTAATACTTTATTTTTCTTCTGAGACCTGCCTAATACCTTTATGACAACAATGTTTAGTCTGAGACTGAAAGGGAAGTGGGTGGAAACAAAGGCGTCTCAGACAAGCAGATTCGGTTGAAGATTTTCTCCCCAAATGTTCTTGACATTACGCTTGTTGATTTGCCTGGCATTACAAAAGTTCCCGTCGGAGACCAGCCTTCTGACATCGAAGCACGAATTAGGACGATGATCATGTCTTACATCAAAGTTCCCAGTTGCTTAATTCTCGCTGTTACACCTGCAAATTCTGATTTAGCTAATTCAGATGCCCTTCAGATTGCAGGAAATGCTGATCCTGATGGTGAAATTTTGCTATATGACATTTTAAATGAATTTACTTATTTTACTAACATGTATTGGTAAACCATATTTTGTATGTGTCCAATGTTTTATTTGTTCCTGTTGACAGGTATAAGAACTATTGGAGTAATCACAAAGGTGATGAACAATTTCTCAATCTTGTCATTTTTAATGATGTCAGATGCGATGCACTTTCTGATTGTTTTCTCTATACTACCAATTGAAACTCCAGCTGGATATAATGGATAGAGGTACTGATGCACGGAATCTCTTACAAGGAAAAGTGGTCCCTCTGCGACTTGGTTATGTAGGGGTTGTCAATCGCTGTCAGCAGGTGAGCGCAAAGTTATTCTGGAGGAGAAATGACTGCTTACTAACTGGTGTTTGATATTTTATTATTCTCAAGCTACTGCATGAAAGAATTTATTAATTTCACCATAGTTTTTATGGAGTTGCAATGTTTTTTTCTTATCCAAATCCCTTTTTCTTACCCAAGAGCTTTAGTTTTTGCTTTTAGGTTTCAGCAAAGCTACCTATTTTAGAATAAACTGAATACTGCCTCATGGTAATTTTTCATCCATAGGTTCTACTCAGTAACTGAGCTATTTGACTATTTGTTGAAGTTTCTTGCCTTCAGGATAATTACTGTTTGGATAAAATTGAATATGGTTTTAAGTTTGTAACTTGGCCATGTGATAGTACTTCCAACTCTTCTGCTCTGAAATTATTTCAACTGTATGTGCAAGTATTTTTAATTAACAAATTCGTGATATATGTATATATACTGAACAAACCATTCAAATCGTGTCTTTGAACAGGATATTTTACTGAATCGAAGCATTAAAGACGCTCTTGTGGATGAGGAGAAATTTTTCCGCACCCATCATGTACGATCTATTATAACGGAGCTCAAGATATGTTTGTAAAACACATGTTGTGTGCTTTACTTGTTATTGTATTGTACAGGTATATAATGGCCTAGCTGATCGTTGTGGCATTGCTCAGTTGGGAAAAAAGTTGAACCAGGTAAGCGTTGTATGTGTATGTTTGAGCCTGCAATTGTATGAAACTTTTGGCTAACAATGAAAAATAGAAGATTTTAAGCTCTAATAATTTTATTTGGTCCTAATTTTATGCACAGATTCTAGTACAACATATTAAAACTGTACTTCCTGGGTTGAAGTCACGTATAAGTTCTGCTTTGGTTTCTGTTGCGAAGGAGCATGCCAGTTATGGAGAAATAACAGAATCAAAGGTTTCTCAAATTTATTTTTCTTTTTCATATTCTTATTGGTTTGGGCCATAATATATATGTCATAGTTGTGTGGTATGCTGACTTTGTCATTCATTGATATATCCTCTTGTCATAATTTCTATTTTATGGGATACCACAAGGGTAATTGGCATGTATTATGACCGCGAGGTTGTTGGTTCGATCCCCCAACCGCCAAATATTGTTGTACTAAAAGAAAGTATTATACAATGATTTAATGTTATTGCAGATGTGAAATGAATTAGAAAGCTTTTGGCACTCCGTTCATATGTTCTCAAGATAATATTTTCATATAGTTTACACATAGCTTTCCTTTGTTTTATTATGAACTTGTATATAACAACTTATGATATTCTGTTATTGATTGTGGATAGGTTGGTCAGGGTGCTCTTCTTCTCAATATTCTTTCGAAGTATTGTGATGGTAATAATAACTTTTCTGTTGTGCATACGTTTTAGTTATTTATAGCCTTCATTACTTGTTTTGTGCATACATATTAATTATCATAACTCATAAGCTATGAATGATTACCCATGTAATAACAGCTTATGTATGTTCACACAATGTTAAGATGTTCATACTTCTCTCTTTGTTCAACAACAGCATTTTGGTCCATGGTTGAGGGAAAAAATGAAGGAATGTCAACGCATGAGCTCTTTGGTGGAGCTCGCATTCACTACATTTTCCAATCAATCTTTGTGAAGAGTTTAGAGGTATGTACTTTTTAAAAAAAAAATTCTCTGTGGGACATTTTGCATGTGCATTTTATTTTGTTGATATCCTGTGTTAATGAAGTGCTGGATTTTTAATGGCATGAACTTTACAACTGAACTATTGGTAACCTTGAAAGGCTACACTGCCATTGTTGGCTTATGTTTCATGTCAAATCGTAATTGTGATTAGATACTTATTAACGTGGGTGGTTGACAATGTGATTTGAAATTTTTGGTAATATTATAACGTGTTTTCTCTCAACCATTACCACTTTCGCTTAGTTTGCATGTCAATGGATTCTCGGCTTTTCAAAAAAAAAAAAAGATTCAAGTAATAATATGTGCCCGTGTAGGAAGTGGATCCATGTGAGGACTTGACTGATGATGATATTCGCACTGCCATCCAAAATGCAAGTGGCCCTAAATCTGCATTATTTGTACCAGATGTAAGTTTTATTCTGTTTTTTTTTTGTTTATTGAAGCTAAAAAAAATTCAATATTTCATTGATATGTGGAAATGTTACACAAACATATCAAAACAAATGCTAGAAACAACCGGGAGGCCGATAACCAAAAGTCGATACATGTGAATTTAAAAACATTTAAGGTTATAAATCGAATAACTCCTAGCTAAAATACCCTTAGATCTAAACAACAGTAAGCTGTAGATGTCGTTGAAGAACGCCATTGAAGAATAAACCACCAATCCCAGGTGCTTCATTTTAACCGTCCGTAGTTGATGCGTATCTTTTTCCTCGTGCTCGATAGAGAGGAAGCAAATCAGGGCCACCCATGTTCACTGGAGACAAAACAATTGGTAAATGTTGCCACAGGCTTAGTGTGGATAGAGTATGTAAATTGAGATGGTGAAAGGAGCAATGAAAGAGCACCAGAATGAAATCGTGCTAGGTTTCATTTTTGTTTTTGAAGAAACTCAGAATCAATAATGATGATATTAGAGGAGAAAATGTAAACTGAAGTTGAATGCTACGATTACAATTGCACATTGTTGGTGTGGCTGCGGCACAAAATGAGATGATACGCTAGATTGAGCGCAACAATACACGCAGCTGAGAACTATTTGTGTAACGAAGGAGAAAACATTTCGCTAGAAAGAGCACGTATTCTTTGGAAAAACGTGCAAAGCACTTGCCACTGGAGAAGATGAAGCCAAATGATGCAACGTGTGCGGATCTGCCAGAGAAGATGGATGAAGCAAGTGCCAAAAGAGGAGGGTCGTCGAATTGCATTGAAGAAAAAAGGTTTCTCGGTACTATTAGCACCTTTGCCATAGACTGATATTTCACCAACGACAAATGATGGAGGTTGGAAAGAACTAGACGAAGGGGTCTATCCCCCACCCAAGTATTTTCCCAAAAGAAAGTAGAACTCCTATCCCTCAATAGAAGACCATTCAACAAGAACAGCAAGAATACGCAATCACAATGACATGCCAGAGGTTGTTAGAAGTGTCGTTACCCCTCTGTGATTTCTCCTCAAAAGGGAAAATACCATACAAGGTCTTGATAACAATTTGTCATTAAGGAGGTTCTTTAACTTAATACATCCACCATAAGATACCACTTTCGGATTGAGGATGGAGTTATATTATTCAGTTTCCCAGTCAATAAATGTTTCATCAAGAAGTCCAGACTCCAGGTTCTATTTTGCACCATATATGAATGCTTTGTCATTCAAAAAAAAGGAGAGCTTGCAACGGGCAGGGGCTTGTTGAATACTCTTATGGTTTTATCCCAGCTGCTCTGAATGCATTTTCTCTTAAGGATAAGAGATATATGAATACAGTCCTCTAACAGAAGGTGAATTAATACCTTTAGTCTGTCTGTTATTGGTCGTGGGCTGATAAACTTGCTTGAAAATTTTGGTAGACTACTTAATCTCCTGTTTGTGAGGGACTACAAGTATTTCCCCCTTGAAAGAGATCATTCTTAGCCATTAGTGCTTGTGAGTTTTAGGTGGTGCTTTGTTAATGGCTTCATCAATGGTTGGTTGAACAAGTTCAAGCGATTCTGTCACTGGTGGTTACATCAACTAATGAGTTTTCTTTAACATTTTCAGGTGCCCTTTGAAGTTCTTATTCGTAGGCAAATTGCTCGCTTACTAGACCCCAGTCTTCAGTGTGCAAGGCTTATATACGATGAGTTGGTAAAGGTAGGGATATCTTCATTCTCTCTCTATTTTTGCTGTCCCTCATTTGACTATAAACTTTCAAATTTCAATATAATTTCTATTTTCAGATCAGCCATCGATGTTTGACAAATGAATTGTTAAGGTTTCCTGTTCTGAGAAAGCGAATGGACGAAGTTATAGGAAACTTCTTGCAAGGAGGTCTTGAGCCCTCAGAAACTATGATAGGGCATATTATTGAAATGGAGGTAGGTTAAACTTTCCTCATCTGGAAAAGAAGAAATTGTGTATACTTCTGCTTTTGTTTCGTTTATTTTGTTACTATTCAAATTGGTATTAGTGTTTCATGATGGAAAATGAACTTTTTAAATGTTGTAAAGTAGTTGCTTTGAAAACATTTACAAAAGGATACTAGCCTTGAATTGCCAAATACACTTTATTATCATTATTTTGTTCTTGGCTTCTAATATCCAACTCCAAGCACATGCAATTTTGGAGGGGACTAATTGAGTTATACTTGCGTAATGCATCTGTTGTTACTATTTTTTTGAAAATAATATTAGTCTAAGTTGTTTGGTTTATTGATGTTGTCTTCAGAAACAGAAAGTGAAAAAACAATGAAGTTTTCAACCGTCATTTTTTGCTCTTACCTAGATATTCTATCAAGTGACTGAAAATTTTCAATTCAAAATAGCCCTTTTGTAAAGGGATAAAAACTGTCAATAATGTGCAGATAGACTACATAAACACTTCACACCCTAATTTTATTGGAGGAAGCAAGGCTGTGAAAATGGCACTACAGCAGGTCAAATCTTCTAAGGTTCCTCTGACCGTTTCAAGGCAGAAGGTTTATTTTTAATTCTAATATACTACAACTGTACATTGCTGGTTTGTCTATTTCTTAATTCTTAATTGTTGTTGATTAGGATGGTGTGGTTGAATCTGATAAAACATCACCATCTGAGACAACTTCAAAATCTCGAGCCATACTTGCCAGACATTCAAATGGTTTTTCGACCGAGAAGGTGAAAAACATTTCAACCTCTTCTTTTTGGGCACCTGATCAGATAATAATTCACCGCGACAACATTGACTGATTTTAAGCTCTTAATACTTCTCTCATGATTATTATGTCCTCAATAGAATAAAATTTAAATTTTAAAATTGGGAACTTGTCATATTGATGTTCTTGTGACTCAGTTTATATTGTTTGGATTATTAACAGGGTGCTCGACCCTCAGGCGATGGTGAAAAAGCTGTACCTTCCGGTATGTTGTTCTTTTGGGAAAATTTAGAGGAATAATCACTACAATATGCTTGTGACATGTTAGTTTCCTTCATATTTTGCATTGCAGCCAAATTTTAAGGCTAATCATTGAGTGGAAAGCATTATGTGTGATAAAAATGCCCTTTGAATATATGAATGTATAGATTCTGACATCCATTTTTTGAAAATATTCATATTTAAATCTCTCTTGGACTCCAGAGGTAACTTAGGGCTAGGTTTAACAGATAATTTAAGTTAGGTCAACTGTTTAGGTATCATGGAGTTGTAATCTTGTGGTAAAAAAGGTTTTGGAGAACTAAGATGACCACCTATCTAGGAATTAATTTCCTACCGGTTTTCTTTACAACCAAATATAGTAGAATTAGATGGATGTCCTTTAAATTAGCCGAGATGTGCATCCATACACTTCTGTATATAAAAAAAGATACCCACTGTTGAATTCAAAATAAGCATAAAATTTAAGGTTTTATGATGAGTCGTGCCTTTTATTTTTTGTTAATATAAAGCTGGACTAACTTCGCACTTGTATGCATACGGATTGCTTAGTTATTGAGACTTGACATAATTGAATAAGGTAAAACTCATACAAGTTACGGAATCTAGTATATCAGAGATTCTCTGCTCTCTTTTGTACATTTCATTCTCTAAATGAAACGAGTTTTGATGCTTCTCATATAAAAAACAAGGTTTGTCATCTATCGTGCTTGATTTTTTTTCCTTCAATTGATAGCAAGTGTTATTTCAGATAATCAGGACTTACTTCATATTGAAATTCTTGTCCACCATGCTAAAGTATGCCATCTGCATAAAGTTTTGAAGTTTAAATCATGTTTGAGCTTGAGTTTGTCAAACTAAGCGTTCATAATGTAAACTATTCCTAATCCAAACTTATAATCAATTGTTTCAGGAGCAACAACAAATATTTCAAGTTGGGGGATTTCATCTATTTTTGGTGGTGGGAGTGATAGCCGTTCAGCAAACAAGCCATATAATGAACTCGCTCTTAACACAGAAGAGTCTTCCACGATACATTTAAGAGAGGTAATATTTTGGTTTCGTAATTGAAGTCTGGTCAATAATTTAATATATTTTGTTGCAAAAGAAACATTGATTCAACCGTTTAATCTAAATAATGTGTTGAATGTTGAAGCCACCAATTGAACTGAGACCTTCAGAAGGGCCTTCAGAGCAGGAGATTATTGAAATTGCGATCACAAAACTGCTCTTGAGATCATATTACGACATCGTGAGGAAGAAAATTGAGGATTTTGTTCCCAAAACAATCATGCATTTTCTGGTAATGTATACTTTTACACATCAATTATGATTCTATACCACTAAATGGATTTGCATGAGTGGAGCTTTTGTTGCTGCTCATATTTTATCACGATAGTTGTTGATTTAGATGCCTTTTTTGTGGCTTAGTGTTATTCCACATTGACGAAAAAATGGTATCTTGATCTTCTGCTCTGCTCTGCATCATGATCAAATAGATTGTGCTATCTACTCGTATAGCTTTTCCCTCCATCTTTTTATAGGCCTTTAACCATTATTTTTATATTCGGAATCATGCATTCATTATTATGAAGAAAATGAGACTTCACCATTTTTTAAGTTTATGAAATATTTGTAGGTATCTGTCAACATCCAACAAAGCTTGTTTACATATTTTCCTAAAGTTTTTTAGCTTTTCTATGAGAAAGAGAAAAACTTATATTTTGATTTCTCGTAGCTGTTTGTTTATGATCGATTTCAATACAGGTTAAACATACTAAACGGGAGCTGCACAATGTCTTCATACAGAAACTTTACAGGTAAGGAAGATTTAAATTTATTTTTTATGTTAAGTTTTATGAGATACTTTAAATTTATTACTGTGATTTTATTCTGCTTTGATTGATCGATTCTTTGATTTCAATGTGGGAAAATAGAGACAACCTGTTTGAAGAGTTGTTGCAGGAACCTGATGAGGTGGCAATGAAGAGGAAACACGCACGAGATACTTTACGAGTTTTAAAGCAGGCTTTTCGGGTATGCATATTTTTTCTGACACCCCACAACCATTTACAAATGATGAATTGGTGAAGTATTTGTTTGACTGTGCACTTCAAAGTTAGAAACAAATTCTACGTTCTTGCCTCCTTTTTGTAGACATTGGACGAGTTACCTTTGGAAGCAGACTCTGTTGAAAGAGGTTATAACATGGGTGCTGATCCGACTGGATTACCAAAGATGCACGGAATGGCAGCATCATCCATGTATTCTACCAGCAGCAGTTCAAGTGATTCGTTCTACCCTTCTCCCAAGAATCCAAAGCCCCAAAAGTCGTCAAACTCGGGGGAGCTTCAGGTACCTTTATATGGCATTCCAGATTCTAATGGGAATGGTCAATCATTCATGCCTAGCCTCTATCCAAAACTAGATCTGTAAACTTTCAATGTGCATAGCCAGGTGAAAATGAATGAGCCATCACATTCAAAGTCCAATTTTTTAGGAAAAAAGATTTAATTCCCTAGCCACATGTGTGCCCTAGTAGTGCAGGAAACTTTTTGAAAAATAGAAAAAAAAAACAATTATGGGAAGCAGCCAGCATATGAATGAACTCACCTCCCTGTTGGTTTCTTTGATAAAAAAAAAAGTAGCCAGTTTTGGTATAAAAAACATAGCTAGTTTATTTATTTTTAAATTTTTTTAAAAGCTTTTACAGATAGGAGACTTAAAAATTAAATTGGCAGGTGTATCTTGTTTACCCATATGTGTTAATGAATATTAATCAATCATATTTTTTGAGATCGGAATATTTGTAGGTTTATGTGAAAGTTGGATCTGAGCAAAGTTCGATAATTTGGGTTTTTTTTAATTAGATGTACTGAGCATTGGTTTCAATTCAAGAAGAGGTAAATGAGAATACTTTTTCTTTTCCATTAAAGAGATGCTTTGAAGTTTCATGATATAGAAATGTGTTAGTTAAATAAGAAATGTCATACTTTATAAATTCATTAAAGTTGGATCGTAGTTTAATTAGCATAGTTCAATTGACATTAGCTGATAACCATATTTATTTGAGTTTGATTATTCTTTGAGTTCCAAAATTAGGTCCAAGTTTGAACACCCAGTAAAGATCTTCAGTTTTATAACAAAGTTTTTCAGTATGGAGGGAAACCCATGTTCTTGGCCTGCTTTCTTTCTAGTGAAGTCAGTGTCTTTATTTGGAGAAGTGTTTGATATCCATAGCTATCTACCATATTAATATATGTCTTCATCCCAATCTATTGAGCTTCTAATCTTTACCAACAGTCTAACCATATGTTTGAACTTAGAAAGAAAAAAAAATTATGGATGCTGATCATCATATCAAGCGTTGCTGATGTCGGTAAATTTTGGCTATGCGTTGCTGATCTAAATCAATTATTCATTTAACAGATATTTTGGTCCCTCGATTTTAGAGTTTGTTTCATTCATTTTGTTCTCTAAACTTTTAAAAAGTTTAATTTTAATTTATAGATTTTGCCGTATGTTCAATTTTGATCTCTCTATTTTTAAATGTCCCAATTTTGTCTTTCGATTAAGGAAAAAAAAAAAGAAAAAGAAAAAAAGAATGGGTCATTTTAGTTAAATGAAGCTTTTTCTTTCCTCCATCCCTTATCATTTCTTTTTCTACTAGTTCTCTCTTTTCAATACACCCCTTTTTTTTCCTTTTTTTTATTTTCAATCTATAATCATTTATGATAATCAAATTCTTTAACCTGATAAATCATTTTATCATAGTGTTGACTCCTTTTCTAAATAATCATTTTTCTATTTTAATTTACAAAATCATTTAAATCTATTAGAAACTAGATACTGTGGGTATCATTCATCTCAAAACTAATTGACAATGAGAGGAATAGTTCACTCTATCTTATATATATGTTGAATAACCTCCACCTTATTAATATGGGTATCTTCGATTGTTCTAACATGCCCATTCAAGATGACATTATTTAAGGAAAGTCATCTTGGACTAGATCCGAATTTGTGATCCAAAATAATACTCATTCCTCTAGTTCTGATATCATATTAGAAACTAGATAGCGTGAGCATCCATCTCAAAACCAATTGGCAATAAGAGGAGTAATCCACTATATCTTATATATATGTTGAAGAACCTCCACCTTACCAATGTGAAACAATTGCCACAAGATAAATATCTTCAACAATCTCCAACAAAATCATTGTTTAATTTGATAGTTTAGAACATTTTGAAAGTCAATCAACCAAAATAGGAAAAAGAATTAAAGATTAAAATTAGATCTTTTGAAAGTAATGATACAATGAGATTTAAACAAATCCCAAGGTCCTAGACCTATTTTAACCAAAAAAAAGAAAAATCAACTATTTTTGGTACTGGTTTTCTTTAGTTCGTTATAGTTGTCTGTTACAAAATTTTGCAGTTCCATGAAAATTTCAATCAAAGAATAAGTGATTGACTGCCTCAAAAATGATCTTGATGTATAAGAATTTAAACCTAAAGTAAAAGGCAACTTGAAAAAAACATGTTATTTAAGTGCAAAGTGAGACACCCAATATTGATTATAGAACATAGAAATTAAAGATGTAAACACTGTATATCATATTTGATATTACATATCAATAACTAGTCAAGCCTTCACAGCAGCAGCGGTTGCACCTTATGCAGCTGGAGTGGCTTTAAGAATGATCTCAACATTATCATGAACACCTTGCAGCAACAACTCACCATCATAAATCACAACTTTTCTCTTCTTTGCCGCTCTTAATGTCCCAACCAGCGCTTCAAATATGTTAGCGCATCGGTCGTCGTTGAACAGCACCCCGAAAGTTACCTGCCAATTGATAATCAAATTTATATGATGGAAAGAGGTAATGTGAAAATTTTGGCTTTTCATATTCACAGGTATCATACATGTATAGAGAAACAAACTTGGAGAAGTAATTGAAGGATTTGTAGAACTAGAAATTAATTCCTGTCAACCGACACTTTTGACCTTCTCTTGCCGATCTCACTAAAAGGGCATCAAACAAGAACAAGAACGATTATAGGAGAATACAAACATGTTACGGAAATTATTCTCTATAATCATTTCCTACCTCTTTACACCAAACACTTGATTCTAAATCATTATGTTGACTTTCAATCTTTTTAATCCAAGGAGAGAGGAGGATGAATTCACAAACTAAAAGACATCCAAATGAAAGGCAAGGAGCACAGAGACTTTGTCTTCCTAATGTACAATACATGCATACATATATATATATATTGTTTTTTCAAACTGGAAAATCAAAGTTTCACTGTATCCGAGGTAACCACGTCGGTCCCTAGGTTAAGCACCAGTGACATCAAATGAATGAAAATGTTGAAGGTCTCTATAAATTAATGTAATATGGATCTCGGACCTTAGAAGCACACCTTCAAAACCCAAACCATCAACCAATGCGTCACTCTTGGAAGATGCTCGAATGTGCAATATTACACAAACAAATTGATTCAAAATGAATATAGTAAGAAAATACATATGCAATCCTTTCAATTTTAGCTGAAATTTTGGCCGTATTACAATCAAACCCAACAAAGGCAAAACATCAAAACAGGTAATCGGCAAGGCAGATGTTCATCTGAAACTGTAAGAAACAATATCGAATCAAGGAGAGAACAAGAACCCATTTCCTAATTCAAGATCTAACTCAGAAATACATCATTCTGGAAGCCAGATTTATAAGTCTCTGCATCTGGAAAAGATTGAAATCGGACAAGAGTTGACCTAGAAAAATGGGAATAGGTCAAAAAAAGAAGAGAGAAATACCTTGTAGGAACCATCACCTTGAACCTTGCCGAGCCTTTGAATTTCTTCCTTCAGTCGATCAACTTCCTCCTCTACATTCATCGCTTCAGAGATTTCGATTCCTCTTCACAATTCATGGCTTATAAAACCACAAGAATGGGAGAGATAGAAAAAGGGGCCATTCTTGGCGCGCAATTTTTACCCTTAACAAAATTAAGCACGTTTGGCCACGGGGAAATGGAAGGTAAGATAAGTAAAAAGAAGAAAACAGATCAAAGGAAAAACAAATTAATTAATTAATCAGGATTAAAATACTATTTTGCTCCCTGTAATTTTACCTTTGTTTTATTTTGATCCTTAAACTTTCAAGTTTATATCATTTTGATTTTTTAATTTTCTAGCTTATTTCATTTTAATCCCTATACTTCTAATGGTGACTAAACTAAAAAAAAAAAAGAAGTTAAATTTAGTCACTATTATAATTTTTTGTTAGTTTTTAAAAAAATATGTCTTATTTTCCTATAAACTTTAGAGATATGTTCATGTATTTTATTTACTTGTATTAAAATGATTAACATTATATAATCAATTTCATATAATATTAATTTTAAATTTGTAATACGATCAATTTTAACCTTTTATTAGAATCTAGAAATTAAAGTTGAATTTTTGAAAGCTGAGATATCAAAATGTAACAAATTTAAAAGTCTATACACTAAAATTAGACGTTTGAAGGTCTAGGGATCAAAATATAATTTAAATAAAAGTATAAAATGATATTTTAAGCATAAATAATGATCAATCAAATGAGAACTAGATGGATCAAATGATTTAAACGAAACTCGTAACTTTTCATCTCATCTCATCACCTTCTGACATATCCCAACTGTCCTATTATTTTCTTTTTTGGTGCACCTTCTAATTAGTTTGTTCATATTAGGGTGATTATCAAAAAAAAAAAAAATTGATCAAATGTTCAAAAATATTGTTGAATTATTATTTTGTTGATACTACTTACTTTCACTTTTGTACGAATTAAATAATATTATTTGTAACACCTGTGATTAAGAGACATACATGAATGAATCGAGTCTACATTCGAATGGGAGAGATATTGAGATATAGTGTCATGGTTAAGAAAAACTTAAAAAATTAATTTTTTTGAGTAACCCTAGATTATGTGACTTAATAATTTTTCTAGAATGCGTGTGAATGAGAACAAAGCTGAATTTCATAATACATGACAATTTAATGTTTACGTGCACAAAGATAGTAATTTTTGTTATTTAACTTTATTGGATATAAGTTGCTAATTACCAAAGAAACAATATTAAATTGTTCATTTTTCTTAAGATATTATTACTTTAAATTTTATTAATATCAATAAATTTTCAAATATAAGTTTAATTAGACATGCACCATAAAATGTTTGAAATTAGTGTGATATATATAAATATAAATATGGATAATAAAACCATTGACACGTGGCGAAATAGATGCGAAACTTTGGCGAGCCGAAACAAGTTCGACAGTACCAATCTATGAATTTTCTTCTCTGTTGTTCATCACTTGAAAACCCCATAAAATCACAATACAAAAAGTTCATCCATTCAATCATCATTCCGAATCAGTAAAGCTAAATCACGATAGAGAATTTTCTGGTAAGTTCCTTGAATCTTAGGAGAGATGGACAGAGAAGGAGAGGCAGTGCCGGCGGCGGCGTCATCGTCATCGTCTTCTCAGACCACCAGACATAGAAGGAGGGGAGATTCTTTGCTGGTTACTTGCAGGTTTTTCAGTATTGTAACAGCTCTCACTGCTATTCTCTGCATTGTTTCGAATGTTATCTCCGCGATTCGATCCTTTAAGAACAACTCCGATGTAATCACTCTGCTTATGTTGCGTTTTTGTTTAGTGATTTTTTGTTGAAATGGAATGATGTATCATGAGGTTGTGTTGAAATTTTTGCAGATATTCGATGGCATATTTCGTTGTTATGCAGTTGTTATCGCATTCTTCGTGGTTCTGGCTGAGACCGAATGGGAATTTATTCTCAAGAACTGGAAGGTTTTTGCGTTTGAACCCTAGATTCCTAAATGTCTGAAATGATTTTGCTTCTGACTTTATTTGTTTTCCACTTCTTCTTTTGACTCAGTACATAGCTTTTAATTGTGGGTTGGTTGATATAATTAAATTTAACTCTAAACTATCACAAGCTCATGATTCAACGTGATATCAGTGGTTTTGTGTTCAATCTCTTTGAATTTGTTTCCTTTCCAATTAATTTTGATTTTCACTTTGAACATCTTTTAAACTTCAAAGCTTATAGGGGAGAGATGTTGGTTAATATAATTAAATTTACTTCGACCTACATTTAAGCTAAGCACAGCTAGTCTTAGTAGCTCCTAATAAATTGATGGTTGAAGCTAAGATTTGAAGTACGCTTTGATTTTAATAGAAATGGATAAGCTCTAGCCTCCCTGATCATCTCTTTAATCTTTTATATTTTGCGCCCCTTAACTAATTATTTAACTATGGAGACATTGCCTCTTTCTGATCGGTTGCATATGGTTTATATCCGTGAGTGTTCAGGTCAACTTATGAGCATCTAGACTATTCTCACAATTGTATGATCCTATTACATTTGGATGTCAAGTAAATTTGTAGGAAATCAATTGTGGGGGTGATTCCTTGTATTGAAGGAAGGGAAGATTTATAATGCCATTTACATTTTACATCTGTTATTTTGCATATTTACTCCCATCAACACAAATTATTTTACATCTGTTATTTTGCATATTTGCTCCCGTCAACACAAATAGGCATTTCTTTTTTACACTAATTTAAATGGAAGGGTCCCTTAGGGGGCAGCATAATGGTCGAGCACCTCAGCCTTGAGGGTGTGCTTTCCTTGAGGTTTCAAGTTCGAGGCTGCCGTGGAGATTAATCCCTATGCGACCCCAAATTTCTCCACTATTTCCTACGTTTTCTCTCGGTGCTTGACCTAGGACAGCCGTGGTTGACCCCAGGTTTAGAGGAGCGAAGCTCCAAGTTCCTGAGTCATTAAAAAACCCCGGAAAGATTTGTATATTTGATGCATATATTCATAGTAGATGTTTCCCTTGCTTTCATTCTTTGGGATGTCACTGTGAATGCTACGAAGTATTAAGCAATTCTTTTTGACATAGAAATTCAAAGGATTTATGTACTGTGATTATTTATCCATTTATAGGAGATTATTACCCGTCTAGATTTTCTGGGTCGTCACAAAAACTGACTTCAAGTACTGTAGTTTGCTACATTACTTGAAGCTCAAAGATGCATTTGATAACTTATTCCTTTCTAAGATTTCTTTTATTTTATTTTTTTTCCCTTTATGACTGGTCTGCTGCATCATTTTATTCAGTTGCGTCTATGCATTGCAGGTATTGGAATATTGGGCTGGCCGGGGCATGTTGCAAATCTTGTACGGTTTTATTTTTAGTAACATTATAAACCTTTTCC
>JBBMEG010000022.1:14622136-14647826 GCA_037832605.1 Cyclanthera cordifolia
AATATCATTGTTTGGGGATTATATCAACTTTTTTCTATTTCGGTAAGTAACTTCTCCAATTTCAGCCTTTAGGGAATTGTGGTAACTGGAGTTAGTTAAGTATAAACACACTAGGTATGATTAGCATCGACTGTGTAATTTATTTTCTCTGGTTTATGGCATCAGGCACCCTGTAATCAGGGAATTTAAGTTTACTGAAAAACTGAATTTCAGCACATATAAGGCCCCATTTTCTTTTTTCTGTAGTATCTGTTTTTTGAAAAATTAAGCTTGTTAATGTCCCATATTTTTTCGTTTGTTTTTTTATCCTCATGGAATCTTAGCCAGTAGATTTTTAGCACTATTGTTTTTCGAACTTGGCTTTGATTTTGTAAATGAACAGCTTTAATTTTTTTTAAAACATATTAACACATTGTTGAGTTCATAGTTTATCACTCAACCACTGTACACATAATTTAATCTTTATTGAATCCATGAATTTGTTGCAGGAGTTGGAAAGACAAAAAGAAGAACTTGAACGGTTGCTCATTACAGAAACTGTTTGAAACAATTTAAAGACATCCCCATGCAACAGAATATGATTGCACCTGCTTCTCGCTTCACTGCTGGGATTGTATGAGCATTTTCTGCTTCATTTTTAATTTTACTATAACTATCCTCTTATAGAGTTCTGATCATGTAAATTTTGTCTAACTTGACTATTATTCCTGTAGTGATGATGTAAAATTCTGGCTCTTGACAATTTGTCCCACTAGGTTAAATGAATTTGTTTATTTAGACAAAAGTTGGTTATTTGCTCTCTAAGCTATGTTTGTTTTTGGGAGAAGAAGCGGTAAACCACCACTTCTCGAAAATCACTCATTTGTATTTTGTAGTAAATAACCATTCTTAACTACTCATTAAACTCTCTATTAAACCACTCGATCAAACTTTACATAAAACATATCATTCAATCACTATTAACACTAGTCTCCAAACGAGTAATTAAATCGATACTTTGACTTCAGCAATTAACTAATTCTTATTTTACCACAGTTTCTTTCTTGAATAGTCACATCAGTATCTCAGTTGTCTCAGGTTGATATTAATGAAGAATGTGATTCATGATGCTACAAAAGCCTACACATCAGGCAAACAGGTTCCTTTTTTAGTCACTTTTGTTTTGGTTTTTTGATATACAACGAGTCTGTCTAGTCCAGGTTATGTATACTTCAAATATTCTTATGGGAACTCTCCTGGACTCTGTAATATCTGGTTGTTCTAGAAATTTATATAAAGTTATTCTACATTGATTGACATAATCTTTTGGATTGACTACTAACCTAATCCATGATGATTATTGTTAGAGGTGTACAAAAAAAAAAACAAAAATGTGAGCAATTCGGATTACTCAACCCAAATTGTAAGGGTTGAATTGGATTGGATTATGAATTTATAATTTTCGGTCGTGATTCTTGAGTTCGTCAACTTTTGACATGTTCAACCTAAACCCGAACTAAAAACAATATTATATATACTTGTGTAAGATTTAATTAGTAAAATAGGGTTTTTAACATATTGATAAGTAAGATGCAACTTCGGGTTTAGAGGAGCAAGTGGTCAAAGGTTTGGATTTTGAAGGTGTGCTTCTATCAAGTACCCATGTTCGAGACCCGCATGCAACATTAATTTGTAGACATTTCCTGTGTCTCAGTTCTTCACTGTCTTCTGGTGTCTGGCCAAGAGATGAGCATGATTGCTTGGGTACAGTGGACCTAAACTTAGATTTTCTAATTTCAACAAAAAAAGAAAAAAAAAAGGTAGAACATCATACATTTTTTATTTGTTAACATATTTGCAAGCTAGAAGAGTTGAGTTTTTAGAGAAAAACGAGAAGATTAATATAATTCGAGAACTCAACATAACCCAACATGAAAACATTGTTGGATTGGGCTGAGTTGCTAAAATTACATAAAATTAGACGGGCTAGTGGATTGACAAAACCAAAAATTGGGATGGTCTAGTAAGTTCTCTTAACACGATCCAACATGGATCATGTACACCCTTGGGTACTGCCCCCATTGGCGGAACTCATTGGTTGAGGGTTGACCTCCAAAACATGTTTCTTTAAAGATCTCAGATTCGAGCTTCACGAATTAAGCTTAAATGCAAAATTCTTGATATTTTTGTGACGGATGCATGTGCCGGGGAGCGCTCCATTTTTGTAGTCATAAAAACAAAAAACATTCTTGAGTATTGGATAATTGATCATTTTATTTATTTTGATTTTGAGATGAAATCTTATATATCAATCTTATCAATACTTCGAAGTTTACCCTATGATTTCGCGTTCATAAATGTTTTTAATGTTGGTATGTCCCTCGTCAGTTTTGAAAGGATGCAATAATCATCCTAGATTAGACTTATAATCTCTTAGATCTTGAAGATCCACTTTGATCACTAGGCTAACGAATAAGTCATGTTTGTAAAAATGATTAAGTTATTACAAATTGTGCTTTGTGCATGTTACAATAGAGATTACCATGAACAATGTTTGAATGACATATTATAATAACAAAAAAAGAAGCTTTATATTGGTCATTATGATTTTTTTTTTTTTTGTTATTTTTATCTTCTTATAAATACACTTTTGCTCTTAATTTTAGAAAAATATTAGCATTTATTTATTTATTTTATTAAAATGATTAGCAATGTTAAACCAATTTTGAAATAAAACTAACTTCAAATTTATTGATCAATTTTAAGCCTTTTTTTTTTGGAACTACGCAGATATTTAAAAATCCAAAAACTGAAATGCAATAAGATCAGAAGTAAACACAAAAATGGTATTTTACAAGTTCATGTGTTTTAAGCTTTTTTTTTTTTTTTTTTAATTTATTTGCTAATAATCTTTATTTGAGAGCAGTTGCACTCTCTATGTAGGATTTGTGATACCTATTTACAAAAAGTGTTTAAAAAAAATGAGCAGTAATCAAATTGGTTAATTTAGTCTTGAAATGGTAAAAGAAGTAATAATGGTAAAAGATATGTTTAAGGTAAAATTTGATTGAATGATTTGATAAAATGTTTAATGAGTTGTTAAGAGTGTTTGTTTATTCCCGAATATAAATGTGTAGTTTTAGATGAGTAGTGGTTAACAACTTGTTTTTCTCCAAAAAACAAACAAGTGTTTTTAAAAAATAATTTTTGTTATATTTGTATTTTTTCCTAAATTCTAACGTTCATATAATTTATTTTCTTTACCTAATGGTCAATAACTTATTGTTTCTCACATCATATTTGAGAGTTCTTTGTGGCCTCCTTTCTACTTTAAAAAAAATTTCTTTATATATACTCACGAAAAATCTTTTTTTTTTATTTTGGAAAGTTCGTTTACATATTTGAAAAGTGGTTGTTAATTTTCTTTTCAAATAAACTTCCATTAGAGGTTGTAAAAACAAGCAAACTGTTTAATTATCATCGAGAGTCAAAACAACACACACAGTTTGAAAAAAGAAAGAAAGAAAGAAAGAAAGAAAGAAAGAAAGAAGATGACAATTGAAATCGTCTCTTTGCCTTTCTTTTTAATATTCCCAGCTTCGTGTTCTCCGTCTTTCTTGGAGAAGAAACAAATGGCCATGGTTTTGCCAACTAACTCACCCACTTCTTTTAAATTCGCATTTCTCCATTTTTATGCGAATGTTCCAGATCCCATCTTCCTCTTCGATTTCACACTCTCTCTTTCAAAACCCCCCTTTTCTCTGCCATGGAAATTGCCCTCTCTGGTTCTTCACCTTCGCATTGCCTTTTTTCATCTTCTTCTCTGCTGCCTCCGAGGACCTTCTCGAAGATCCCATATGTAGTTTCTCTTTTTTTCTTCTCTTATCTGCGATTTCTGTTATGGTTTGCGTTTAATTTTTCTGGGTTTTTGTTGTTTGTTGCAGATCTTTGAGTTTAAAGTGAAATCGAGGAAAATGGAGCATACCCATTTGAAATCATCGACTACTGTCAAGTGAGTTGCGTTGTTTATTGGGTTTTCTGCTGATTTCAATTGGGGGTGGTCTTTTGATTTGCATTATTGTTTTTGGATAATTTAGCTGCTTGTTCTTGTGTTTTGCTTCTGCAGTGGGTTGTGCTTGTTTTCTTGTAATCCTGGGTGAAATTGACCATATGAGCATTTTAACTTGTGAAATTGTTCTAGTCGAGTTATGTGTTGTGACTCTGCTAGTTAGGCAGTTTATGGATGAGTTACTGCAGGGAAGTGAGGTTACAGTGATGGGATAATGTCTTCCCTAAATGTTTATGTTGTGTTTCATCCAATCGGATGTGTTTTCTTGATGTTAATTGGATTCTAGTGGATATGAAAACGCTTATGTTAGCTAAATTGCTTATGAGTTTGGTGCAATAGAGTTCTAAGAACATTAGTCATTGTAATTTCAGTTTGTACTTCCTTTTATTTTTTGATATCCGTGTGTTTCTGGGAAGGCTTATGTACCTCGACTAATCTTATCGGCTGACCCGTCTGACCGTACAACATTTGGATGTCAAAGAAATTCATAAAAATGTAATCATTAAGTAGGTAACCACCATGGATTGAATTCATAACTTTTTGGTTTTCCAAGGTCTTATTGACCACTACGAACAACTCATGATGATTTTCAGTCCCATACTTTCTATCTTCTGCTACTGCTCACGAGTTCATCTTCATTCATCCTTTGTCTGTTGTGTAATATGTATCACGGATGTCCTAAAAATCTGTTGTCTGTAAGTTTTAAGTTTCTAGTTCAAGTTATTTAGTGATTTTTCCCCTGCGGATAAGGAGCTAAACTTTCATTGACTAGATGCTTTTTTTGGTGGTTCAAATAAAGGACTTTGAACTTCCATTTATGTGCAACTTTTTAGATGAATGGAGAGAGCACCATATTCTTCCCCCTTTGTCACCATCACCAACTAAACCATGCACTGAAATGGATTGATTTTTGCCTAAGAGATGCATCTTAATTTTTGTCTCCTCACATGCAGCTGCTGCCCTGTACTGACTCAGGAAGTTGAAAATAACAAGATGAATGCTGTGATCGCAACCGAAAAGAGACATGACGTATTTGAGGAGATCAAACATCGATTTATACACTTTAAAAAGAATACATATATGTAAGCAGCGAACTACACTTCTTTTGATGTTACTAAACTTTGAAAGAAAATAATTTTCTTCCATCTGTCAGGGAAAATTTAGAACATTTTAGACGTCTCTCTGATGCTCAATCCCCAAAGGTGAGTTTTTATCCTCTAGTTTCAATAGGTTCATTGTGGATACATACTATACATAAACAATGTTTAAATAGATTGCTCTTCTCTCAAAAGACGGATCGTGTCAACTGACATTTTGAAGACAGTTTTTGGTGATTTCTTGTGCAGATTCTAGAGTTTGTCCCTCAAACGTTTTGGGTTTTCAACCTGGAGAAGCCTTTCTTGTTCGCAATATAGCGAATTTGGTTATACCCTTTGAGGCATGTAGTTGAATTATGCATATTCAATATTCTTATTGTTGCTGTTTCTTGAGTTACTCTATGGAAAAGAAAGGAACTTTTTAGTTTCTATGACTAAGTTTAAGATATATTGTCGAACCTATTCTAATTTTAGTAATTGTAAAACAATTTTATTATTGTTAGTTTGGTTGTTTTTAAAACAAAGATTTCAAAAGAAAATAATCACATAAAACAGAAAAGAATGGTTATCTAGCATTCTATTGGGAGAGATTTAAACTCATGACTTCTTGTTGATGAGAATTATGTCGTTGAGCTATTGCTCTTATTGGCGGTTATCTAGCATTCATATTTGCTAAAGTTTTCGTCTTGTTGTTTTTACAGAATGGACCATCGGAAACACAGGCTGCATTGCAGTTTTCTGTTAACACGCTCGAAGTGAGTTTTCATTGATATCAAAATCTGTGTTTGTTGATTAAACTGTGCAATGCCTTGTATATATAGGCTTAGCTATAGTGTAGCAAACAGCAAATCATGTCTTTATCTTGAAAATGGCGATTTATCAATTTCAGGTCGAGAATATTTTCGTCATTGGCCATAGCTGTTGTGGGGGCATTCGTGCACTTATGAGTATGGAAGATGAAAAACCGAGGTTCAATGAAGATAACATCAACAATTTCTTTTTTGAAAATGCTGTATTCGATTCTTGATAAGTTAACTTTGTGAATAATGCAGTTGTTTCATCACAAATTGGGTTATTAATGGAAAGGATGCAAAAATAAAGACAAAAGCTGCTGCTTCCACCCTCAACTTTGACCAGCAATGTAGCCACTGTGAGAAGGTTGCCTCTCTTTGTACAAAATTCTTAAGAATCTGTTTTAACTATCAGAAAATATGGTAAAAAATGGAGACACCCATAAGATCATGCATCCATTTTTCGCATTTTCATCATCCATTCGCAATTTTCCTCTATTTTTTGCTCATGTCATTCACCAGCACTGATCGATACAGATGCAGTTGTTATTTCAAATTCAAAGCATTCTTGTGCATGTTTGGCAGGAATCGCTCAACAATTCGTTGCTGAACTTGCTGACATACCCTTGGATCAAAGAAAAAGTGAAGAAAGGAAGTCTATCCATTCACGGTGGCTACTACAACTTCGTCGATTGTACATTCGAGAAATGGACTCTAGATTACGATGCAAGCATCTTTGAAGAGGAAACTCGCAATCTGGCCGTAAAAAATCGAGAATTTTGGTCTTAGCTTCTGAAGTATTTTTAAAGTATGCTTTTGTCTTCCCTTTATAATGTTCCTCACGATTTGGTTTTCGCGTATAATTTGTATCGTTGTGATAAATAATGAGAAAGAATGATTTCCATATGTTAAGATTGAGTTTGAGAAATATGGGCTGCCTTTTTTTCTTCTATACAACTTCCTTTTTCTACTACATTTATGACCTTCACATATTTTGTCTTGCAAGATTGGCTTTAGACCATTGACAGTGATCATAGACATTAAGCAGATTCTCTTACTTTTGAGTAGTAACCCATTAAAATGTTGGATGTAGGGGTGGTTTAGCCAATGAACTTCTGTATCATATTTCTTCTTTAATATATATATTATTGGTCGGCTCGGTTAATTTCGATGAGGATACGCTAAAAAACGAAACCGACTGAAAATATACGGTTTTTAATATTTTAAAACCGAAACTGCCCAATAAATTTGGTTTCGGCTTGAATCGATGTTGGTCTTGGTCGGATTGAGCGGTTCGGTGGTTTTTCGGTTATGCCTTGAACCCCTAGTTGGACAGGTACAGAATTATATTGGGCTATAGTTCTTGTAGGACTAACTCATGAGGTATTTTATTTTATAATTTAACCAATAGAATACTCCAACCACAAAATTATGTGTTGGACTATAGGTTTTGAATGATGTGAACATTTACACCTGTGAAATTTAAAAAAAAAAAAAAAAAAAAAAAAAAAAAAAAAAAAAAAAAAAAAAAAAAAACTGTGTTTAGTTTCTAAACTAAGTAGATTGGTTTAAGTTCTTAGATAGTAAAACCCAACCACCTTTGTTTTTTTCTCAGTTAGATCCAGAACAGAAATAAGCAAACCAACTATCTCCTAATTTTCAACATTAAATAAAACTAACTGCATTAAAGTTGTCCAAAGATTTGATTGTGGTTGAGTTCATGCATTTCATTTCAAAGGGGAATGGAACAAATAGGTTCACTAAGCTCTTATCTTTTTTTGATTTGCACACTTTCACCTTAGTTGTAATTGTAGTGAAAGATGATGGTTGGATGATTTGATCTCCCTTCTCAAAATACTCAAAAGAAGAAAGATTTATATCTATCATAAATACATATATGAAACAAATACATGATACAAAATAAAATAAGCTTTCAACGACAACACACAGAAGAATCACAATTTATATATATATGTGTGTGTAGATTATCATACTCAAACATATTAGTAAACACGATTACTATTCTATAACCAACTTAAGGGGAAGAAGTTGCGGGTGGAGGAGAAAATAACGGGAGCAATGGAAATTTAGTTGGTATGGACGGAAAATTTGGAAGTGAAGTTGTCGGTAAAGGAGGCAACGCTGCACTGGTCGGAATGTTCGTCGGGAAGCTAGGAAGTGGAGGAAGTGTAAGCTTAGGGAACGAAGGTTGAGCAATTGGCAATGTAGGTTGTGGGAACGTAGGCAATGGTGGGCAGAGGTGGTATGGCAGCCGGCTTAGGTAGCAATGGCATTGGTGGAAAATTTGGAATTGGAGGATCTGTTTGTAGGAGATGGCGAGTTTGTAAGCAAAGTTTTCGCGAGAGGAGGCAACACTGCTTCGGTCGGGAAGCTAGGAAGTGGGAATGTGAGCAATGGTGGCAGAGGCGGTATCGCAGTTGGGTTAGGTATCGATGGCATTGGTGGCAAATTTGGCAATGGAGGGAGAGTAGTTTGTAAGAGATGACGAGTCGTTCGACCAGCGTCAACACTCGAAAATGCCATAGCAACCATGAAGGCTAGGATGAAGTAGTTTATTGGAGGGATTTGGGATTGAGAAGTGAAGAGGTGGTTTTGGTTTATATATAGTATATTAGATTGAGAATTTGAAGTTGTGTGGTGAATTAGGTAGATAAATTTGACCACCAATTTTCATGTTGTTAAGTGAAAACCATGATGAAGTAGAAATTAGATCACCAAACAGAGATTGAAATGAATAGAGTTTTCAAAAAACTGAAAGTCAAAAACCACCATCAAGTAGCTTAATGGTTTATAAGAGTCTTGGGTGCATAAGGTGATGGGTTCAATCTATGTTAGTCACCTATCAACATTAGTTGAGGTGTGTGCGAGTTTTTATGACAAGTGTCGTTTCACACAACAGTATATAACTCCATTCTACTTTATTTGTAATCACACTATTTTTTTTTAAAATAGAGGAAGCACACCTCTCGCTCAAGTCTTCAACCAACGCGCCACTCCCTTGGGGACGTAATTACACTATTATACTTACAATATTAATTCTCTTTGTAAAATAAACAACCAAAATTTGAAGAAAAAATCATATTATATCATTCAAAAAGTAAAATAACACAATACAACACCACTTCAAACAACTTTCAATATTACAATCAGCATCTAAAGGATAGAATGGTATCGAAATCACAGATGAAAACAAATCACACACAGTTGTAAAACAAATGAGAGAATAACAAAAGGCTAGACTCCTTCATCAAGGTGAAGAGGTGGTGGCCGGGGGCGGAGTGAGGAACGGGATCGACGGTAGGTTCGGAAGGAATGATGTCGGGAGCGGAGGCAGCGCCATTACGGTCGGGATGTTAAACGGGAAGCTGGGAAATGGAGGTAACTTAGGGAGAGATGGCTGAGTAGTTGGAAATGTTGGTTGTGGGAGGTTTGGGATAGAGGGAATTCCCGACCCTATTGTCGGGATCGGGATCGTAGGCAATGGAGGTAGAGGTGGGAGTGTATTCGGTTTAGGTAGTGAGGGAAACCCCGGCAGAGTAGGCGGGGTGATTTGCAGGAGACGACGAGCAGCTCGGCTGGTGTCGATGGCTGAAAACACTAAAGTAGCCATGAAAGCTATGATGAAATACTTGGAAGAGGCCATTTTTTTTGTATGGGGCTTAGTTTTGAAGCTTGTTTTATGATTTGGAATGAGTTATACTTGAAAGGTTGGGATTTGATTTATATATATAGCTTATGAAAAGGAAAAGGTGGGTGAGTTTGGCCACTATTTTTTATGTTGGTAAGAAAATTAATTGGTCATATCAGCTCACCAAACACAGATTTCCAAAGAAATAATTAACACTTATTGTTTTTTATTTTTAAAATTTGAAGATATCATTACTATTTTAATACATAATTTTCGGGATATCAACATTTTACCAATGTTTTTAAAAATCAAATCAAAATTTAAAAACTAAAAAAATACACTTATTTTAGTTTATAAAATTTTGTCAGATTCACATAATTTCTTAAAATAAAATGAAACAAATTTAGAAAATTTGAATAAAATAGAAATTTAAATTTTAAAAATAAAAGTATTGTTTTTTCCTCATTGTTTAATTTTATGACACAATTACGAGGGAAAATGTTTTGTAACAATTTAAAGTGGAATTTTAATAAATGAAAAGATTTAGTCAATAATTTAATTTTTTATATTAATTTTGAGAATTGGCAATACATGTATATGATCATGAATTATTCTTAATACATAGATATTTATGTTCAAATGCATATACACACAAATATATATTTGAAGTAGCTATTACAAATGTAGATGAATCCTAATTATCAAACATTTCAAATAATAGTGGTCCGAATTTTGCTTTTTTAGTCGTCGCCTAAAATCATATATCGGCATAGATGTCAATTTATATGGCGCTGGTATTGAACTGGAATAACACCAAACAATGAAACCTCTGCGCCACTGATCCATTCGGTATCCGCGAAGGCAATCGCTCGGATGTTCTCCTAACCCAACCCGGGAACGGACTGGAGGGAATCGCAGCATGGGGAATGTCCGCGTCTCGTCGCAAGGCTCATTTTTTGTTGTGGGTCATAGGGGGGTTTATCTGATCAAGAGATGTTGCCACTTTTTATATACTCAAAATCTTGAAAAATTTATAAAATTAGTCAAATTTAGAAAAATAATTACAAATATGATCATTAAAAAAAAACAAAAAAACAAATGTAGTCATAAATTGTTATCATTTTCAAAATTGTCCAAAAAATATTTATTCTTTTATTTGTCGGTCTAAAAGTCTATAACTAAAAAAATTAATAACTTTTTATCTCTAATAAATGTATAATGAAAAATTTGTAAATTTATGGAGCTTTTAAATATGTGTATATTTGTTAATTGAGGTTTTCTCAAGAAGATTTAAAAAAAAATGATTAATTATTAAAAAGAAAATTTCGTATCATTTTTTTTTCTTGACATAAATATCATATTGTTTTTGAAACTGACATAAAATATCATTAATTATTAATATAACATTAAAGTAGTAATCTTCAAACGCTACGATTAACCGTAATTTAACAAAAACTAACAAACAAAATTTTAACAAATTCATTAAAAAGAATTATCGATAAAAATATATATTTTTTAACATTTTTTTATTCAACTTTTTAATGATTTTTAATTTTAAAATCTTCTTGGAAAAATTATTATGACACTAATAAAACTAATTAATTAACAAATATACATATATATTTTAAAAACCAGTTAGTTTATAAATTTTTTATCATAAATTTATAAGGAGTAAGAAGTTAAAGTTTTTTTCAGCTATAGGCTTTTAGAGAGATAAAATAAAGACTAAGTAATTTTTGGACAATTTTACCCACTTCACACATGAGAATTTTTTTTTTAAATTAACTTAAAAGTGATAATTGCAACACTTTTCAAACTTTAGAGGAGGTGATTGCTCAAACTGAAAATTTAAGAACTTAATTGTTACAAACATCATACTTTAGGGGCGTGGTTTGTGCAATTCTTCCTAATAAATATTGTCATACACTTTCTTATAATACAATATCAAACTGTATTAATGACGATAGATGCAAATATTTTAGAATTTGACTACCTTTATAGTTATTGTGGGAGGACGGTCCGTCCAATACAATTCAAGCGAAGGTATAATTTTGTTGGCATGCAATAGTAATATACTCATTGTTCTATTTCCTTTGTGGTGTGTACTCAAGTATTTAATTTAGATTCAAAAAAATGAAATATGTATATCAAAGAAAGAGATATAATATAATTAATGACTCAAATCTTAAAATCAAAATTCATATATAGCTAGGGTTCATCAAAAGAAACAAATAAGATAACTTATGGAGGAAGGAAACTCCAATCTTACAAAAGACATGAATGAAAAAACACACATTCATACATGCATGGTGGTATATATAATAATTAAACAACCCTAACTCCAACCTTCAAACCACACACACAAATTAACAACAAATCAAGCTGCCCAAATAATTAACCAAATTAATTAAACCATAAGCTTAGGGAGAAGAAGAAGTTGCTGGAGGAGGAGATGATAGAAATGGGATGGAAGGAAATGAAGTTGGAATACTCGGGATCGACGGCATGTTCGGAAGCGACATTGTCGGGAGAGGAGGCAACGACATCCCGCTTGGAAGTGGACTAGGGAGGTTAACCGTAGGCAATGTGGGTTGTTGTGGCAAGTTTGGCAAGGCGGGCAATGGTGGTAGCCCCGTTGGTACCACCGGCAAGTTCGGTAGCGAGGGCATGGGGGTTTGTAGAAGATGACGAGCAGCTTGACCGACCTCGATGCTGGAAAGAGCCAAAGCAAGCATGAAGGCAAAGATCAAGAACTTGGAAGAAGCCATATTGGGATTATTGTGGAAGCTTTTGTAATATATTGTAAGTTGTGGGATATGATCAAAGTGCTATGGCTTGTTAATTTATTATATATAGCCTTGAAGCTTAGGGTTTCATGGTTGATGAAATTGGTGTATTAGAATATATTGGTTCAACAACCCTAATTAATTGAGAAAATGGGACACATCAACTTTGGAAAATTAGAGAGATGAAGATGAGGGAAAAGGTACTGTTTGGTTTAGTTTGATGAGAAAATGGGAATAATTTCAAGGGAATGCCTTCAGTTAGGTAAACTAACAAGTGATAACATTTCTCTTTTTTTATATTTATCTTTTTTTTTTTTTTTAAATATCAGAAATGTCATCAAAACTTAAATTCTTGGAACCACTTTACCTTTGGACTTTGTTTGATTACCTACTTTTTTTTTTCTTTTTTTTTTTTCTAATTTCAAATGGTAAGATTATTGTTAACTTTAGAGAGAAAGTTAATCCTATAATATAATTCAAATTAAAAAAATCTAAACCAAATAAACAGGTTTGTATTTGAGTAATCATGATAGATTTTGGATAAAATATTAAAAGAAAATTTTCATAATTGGGGTTAATTAGGGGATTTAAACCCGTGAATACCTCATAGGTTCTTTGACGATTGTTGATGCCGTTGAGCTAATATTCTTTTGACATGATTTTTCTTAACGGTTAAAGACATTTATTGTGTTAAAATATTATTTTTATTGGCACTACATCATATGCTTATATAAATAATATAGTTCTCACGTTGTAATTTTTAAAATTCTCTTTAAAGTTGAAGACAAAAATTAAATAACGGAATGGATCAGTGGCACGTCACAAGTTCGATGAAAAAAAAATATTAGAAATTTTAAATTAACACTTGTGCCAAATACCTATTTGTGAATTGATTGGGTCTCCAGTTCAACACCAGCGTCACAGTTTCGATGAAAAAAATATCTTATAAATCCTCACCAACTACACAAAAATTGTAATAAATTATTATTTTTAAATCATGAAAATAATTGTTTATTTTTCAAAATTTAATAAATTGTAATTTATAGAATGATAATTTAAAATCGTATATAATAATGGCATTAATTATTTTTTACTTAATAAATTAGAAAATTTATATTATATTTAATATTAATGGTTGATATCATATCATATATATGTTAAGTATAAAATAAATGGTTTTAAATTGAAATAAAAGGTTTGAAAAACATGATTTAAGAAAATTTCTGAAAACGAGAAAAGATTATTGTTGAAATTTGTGAAGATGAACTTAATCGGTCCACCAAACAAAGATTAGCAATATTAAATTAACACTTGTGCCAAACACACTATTTGCGAATTGATGGTCTATCAATTCAACAACAGATTGAAAAGACTATAAGTTGAGTCGATTGAAGCTTTATGCTCAATGAAAATTATTAACTGGATTGATTGAAACAAGACGTTTTAATTATTTTACCTAGTTGATTTTTTTTTTTTTTTGGGACATATAGTAGAATTATTTTCAAACTTCTGTTTTAAATTCAATTTATTTTTATTTTTGCTATACATTAGATTAAAGCTTATCAATTTCAAACTATTTTAATTATTTCTATTCATTAAAATGTAACAATTTTGTGGTTATGAATTAATTGAATTAGTTTGGCTATATTTTTTTTTTTTTTTTTTTTTTTTTAACTTATCCAATTTAACTCACTAAATTAAGCTTATACAAAGGATCTTTGCATGTGCATTTTATTTTGTTAATATCCTGTGTTAATGAAGTGCTAGAATTTTAAGCATAATTTATGCTCATTTTTGCAATGCTTAATTTAGTTAATAATAGCTTTTCTTTGTTTTTTAACTCATACGGTATTTCTGATAGACTGACCAACACCAGGTGTAAATTAACATATATATTATAAATCCAAAGGCATAACCTCAATATAAATTACAACTCCAAAACAAGGGCACAACCAAAAGACAACAATACATTAAAAATACTCCAAATATTACATAAACACACACACACACACACACTATAAATATATAGCGCCTAACTTTAAGAAAGAAGCTGATCATGGGGAAGAAGTTGCAGGTGGGGGAGTAAGAAAAGGGATTGAAGGAAATGAAGTTGAAATGGGAGGAATAATGGGCAGGTTTGGAAGTGAAGGCAGCCCGGCCCCTGCCCCATTTGGGATGTTAAAAGAAGGGAAGCTTGGAAGTGGAGGGAGTGTGGCCAGATTTGGGATCGACGGGATGTTCGGTATCATTGTCGGGTTTGGCAGAGTCGGTAGTGGAGGCAACGGTGGCATCGGTGTTTGTAGAAGATGTCGAGCGGCTTGGCCTATGCCAAGGCTCGAGCATGCAAGAGCCAGCATGAAGGCCATGAGGAAAAAGTTGGAAGAAGAGGGAGAGGCCATTTTCAGAGTTTGTTTAATTTGCTTATGTGTTTTGAGGGATTGGAGAAAGTGGATTTATTTATAAGGGGTTGGTTGGTGAGGTTTGGTATATTTGGTCACCATGTTGGGAAAGGATTGATCTTTAAGATAAGCTGATATTGAAATCAGCTTACCAATAATGGTGTAATGAAAGGATTTTATGGCCATGGATCACTTTGACCATCTCTTCTCCTTTGCTTTCTAGAAAATTCCCTTATAGAAAAACACATGAACATCACCAAGCAAACATTTCTTGTTTAACTAGTATTTCTTAATGAAAAGAAACACAAACCTTTCATCTAAACTATAATAATCATCCAGCTCTCTCTTCAATATAATAATCTCATAACATGCACCTCAATGCAGGTTATTATAACATCTTGTTATAATATAATAACACATTGTTATTAATAACGCAACTATTGTTCAAAATGCACCATACGTCATGAATCGAACAACCAAATTGAACTCACAACCTCTTGGACTCCAAATCCATGATAGTTAATGAAGATATATAATATGAATGCAAGTACTGCAAGCGCACAAAAAAAAAAAGTGGAATGACTCCAAAGATTCAGGGGGCAGAGTTATTACTTGTGAAGATGATAAAATGTAAGAGAAGAAAGAGAACAATCAAAATTTGAAACTGTGGAGACATTTATTTAATAATGCACAATAAGAATGAAACAAAAAGCTATGAACTTTCATCTACGGTAAACAAATGTCACTAATGTTTCTATATGAATCCAGTTAAGCTATCACGCTAACAAATATACAATTAACATTATACGTCTGTGCATTTTCTAGCATTAAAAGGATAATCAAGAGAGAGTTTAGCTAGAGTAAGAAAAATAAGAGAACACCTTAAATAGGTTTTGAAGAAGAACCTATGTTGGCTTCTTTAGTACTGCCGATCAAATTCGGAATGATGCCAATTCTACCGTCTCCGTAGAGGTCGCTAGAGGAAGGAAATAGACAAAATATTAGGAACATCTTAATTGATAAAATACTTATGACATTAATAGAAAGAAGTGCAACAATACAGTTAGCTACTTGGTCATTATTTTAGTAATCACTTCACCTATCAATTTCAAAAGGGATCTTTGAAGCATAGATTTACAAAAGAGACATACTCTTTGTCCGTGATCATGTCCTTGTGTCTGCGCAATGGTCGTCCTCTCTTGATCTGGGACCAACTCTGAGTTTCCATGCTTGTAAATTGCCTGCAGCGCTCTACCGACAAATGGTCGAACTATATTCACTTCCATGGCAGATAGATCTTTAATCTAGGATTACAAAACCACAAAACCTTGATCTCATCAGCACAAAATATAAAAGACAACCTTCATATAGAATTTGCATTTATTATCTTTTCTGTTACAATTTTTTTTTTGATAACTGCAAATCTAGCTTCTCCCCACTACAAAACTGGGTGTATTCGTGTCTGCCTCTGGAGACAACAAGAGATTCCTCCAAAGGAACATATCTTGGGGACTACTTATGAAAAAAAAAACGAACTCTTATTCAGAGGTCTACCTTCACTGCAGATGTGCGGGTATCAATCGACTCCAAACTGGTTTCAACTTTGTGGAATCTAACATCCCTGATATCTTCAATAAGGGATCTCACCTATGAAAAGTAACTCAATCAAAATACTCACAATAAAGACAGTCAATTATTTGACGAAACTCAAAACATAAGCTCCTAACTCACCAAATACATGTCAGGAACGTCATCTCGTGCACTATCACCCACAACATAAAGCTAACATCAAATGTTTTATTGACTAAACATAAATTTGAAATGCGAAAAATTTCATAATACTTACTGGTCAAAGAGAAGTTTTGATATTTCAACATAATGAAAGGGTAGTATCTGGAAAGATCCTTGAGACTCGCGTTCAGCCTCCAAAATTTGTGTCAACTTTTCTAGTATTGAAAGCAGAAAACAGTAAGATTCCAAACTAAACTAACTACCATGACTGTAATGACTCACATCTCTCTTCTTTCTCAGTCTTTCTATAGCCCCATTTTTCTTCTATTCTCTTTATCAACATTCAACTAAATTAAAGAGGAAAGATGCCTAATGGCCTATCCGTAAGAACGAATCTAACATATTTGGATTACAACTATCATAGACCGGTCTAGTGGTCAAGATAGGTTTAAGTAACTAAGAGCTAATGGGTTTAATCCAGGGTGGCAACCTTCAAAGGATTAATATCCCATAAGTTTTCTTGACATCTAAATGTTATAGGGATAGGCAGTATGTCCCATGAGGTTAGTCGAGATGCACGTAAGCTAACTCAAATACTTACGGATATAAAAAAGAAAAATTTACAAATCTAGTCAAATCTATAAAATAATTACAAATATAGTCACTTTAAAAAAAAATAGCAAATATAGTAATTGGTACGAATGAGTATTGTTGCCACTTTCTTATAATACTGTAATATAATGACTATAGGTACTAATATTTTAGAATTTGCCTACATTTGCAATTATTTTGTGAAAAGAGCCCATCCTTTATAATTTTCCTATAAAAAAACATAATTGGATTACAAGCAATAATTGCAATAAGTGTTATAAAACTTGCCTGTTTAATTCAGGAATTCAAAAAAAAAAAAAAAAACCCTATAAGTTATCTGTTTACACAGCAATTTTCACCCTGTACAACATTTAAAACTTACCGACTGACATCCAATCTGGAGGTCTAATTGCACATTTCCCTCTTTTTTTCAGAGCAAATGCTAGCCATAATGGAACTTCAGTTGCTATTTGAGGATAAAATGGACCATAATCCCCCTATTGGAAATAACAAGGAAATCAACAACACTCAGCATGTTGGCAGGAAGAAAAGGCCAAGCGCACACAACAACAAAAAAAATTAAAGCATCCTTGCAATAAAGCAGACAGCATATGTTAAATATGAATAGAATAGGTGAAGAAGATGACATACGCAAATCAAGTTTAGAGAATCCATTCTCATATTAGGAACAATCTCCACGCTTTCATCCTCGGCTACAAACTCAACCTGGACATGAATCCCCTTAACAATTTAGCATCATCAATGCCAGATAAAATTGCTTCAATCATTTAGACAGAGCAAGAATGGTATACCTCTTCTGCAGAAAATAGGGTCAGGTGAGGATCTGATTGACCAGCCATTCTGTTTAAAGGAAATCAGACTATTCAAACGTAAAATACCAGTTTCATTCTTGAATATAGATAACTATAGACAGCAAAATTACAATTTGTTCTCACAAATTTTGGATTGTTATACTGAATCAAATTCACGGGAATTGGAAGTTTAAACCTCAGGCCGAGTTGGAATTGCAATTTACCGCATTCAATTACACTTACTGAAATCTTAACAACTCCCTCACTATACAGAAGAACAAAGAGCAGAAGTTTTGATTCCAAATTTCAGATTCCTATACTCATTAAAATCTCATGTTTCACTAGTGGAGTTTTCAAGCCTTTAGGAGGAAAGGATCAAATGAATACTGATAAAACTTATTCTATTTTTATAATGCAATGGTTGGCTGTTCATGAACTAGCACGAACTAGCACTGGTTGTACCTACCATTTCTTTTTTAGGGTTAATATAACAAATGCAGATCATCCAACGATAACTCTAATCCTAATTATAGAGCTATGACCAATAAAATCCAAATGAAAATGTTGAATTTAATCGTACTATTCTTTATTGGAGTTATTACTCATTTGTCTTGTTGGAGATCATCACCTTGTTCCACATTGGAAAGGTGAAAAGTTCTCATCTTTATAAGATATGTGGGCTACTCCTCACATCACTAATTAGTTTTGAGGTGAAAAACTCAGTATCTAATATGGTATTTCTTGTCAGAGCTCCAACTGAGTATTTATTTAATCTACAAATTCATATCCGACCTAAGTAGATAAATCTAAATGGGTAAATCAGATCCGACCCAAACGGGTAAACCAAGCAAGTAATTCACTCCATAAATTTGAATCAAATCCAAGATGGTGTTCCCAATGTGGTACCATTTTGAGGATGCAAGTTAGAGATCCTCACCTTGTCCCGAAACCTCTCACTATCTAATCTGTCTACTTGTTCCAATTTCCTAATACTTCTTCAAATAAATAAAAGAGAATTCTAAACCTCTTCTCCTCCACTTTTCAAACTCACTCCATACCTTGGAATACACGTTCTTATAGTAAGAGAGGCGCTTTCACATCTTAATCCGAAATGGAAAATGGCGTTGGGGAGAGAAAAGACCCTTTTTTTTTAGGTTGCCCCGAGAACAGAACCAGTGGAGGCAGATGAGGACAAATTCATAGTACTCTAAACCTAATTCCTCCACACATAATTTTATAAACCCAAGCTTCCGAAATCTGCGCCCCATAAGTCATCATTTTCAAAATAGAAGGAAAATCCATGACAAGGAACTCAATTGTAATGGTATCAGTTTCATCTGTATAATGTAGGGGGAACATAACAGCAACTATAAAAATTGAATGCAAATCGAAATTAAATAACAATGATCCAGTAGTCAAATCATCAAATTGAACAAGATACAGCGGATGAACGAAGCTGAAAATTTATTTAAGAACAAAAAGAATGAAAGCACAAGCAACTTTGCGAAATTAAATAGGTCGAAATGAAGAACAGCGCCAGCGATAAGCGTATAAATGTCACCCAAAATCAAGGGTCTGAATTTCCAAAGGGAGAAAAAGAAACTGCAGCAATCTGAAAAATTACCTAAGCGAAAGCTTCAATCAAAATAGAGTTTAAGCAAACGGAGAAGAAAGATAAACAAGTGAGATGAGAAAAGGCAAACTCTCGAGAACGCAGCGCGGGAAGAGATTAATTGAAGGTTAAAATACCCATTTGATCATTAAAAAAAAAAAAAAAACAAACAATTTATTCTATTTTAGTCTATCAAAATTTATTTTGTATCAGGTATTTCCACTTGCACGCACTTCGTCTATTCTCATTAATACATAATTTGTTAATAAAAAGAGAAACTACACCTAAATGGCATGTTTTTTGTGATACGAAATGATGGAAAGAGAAGATATCTCTTCTGTCATTTGACCGCTAAATTATCATTCTATGAATCAATAATTTTTTCTCATTTTCCTTCGTTTCCCACTATAGTCAAACATGTTGAATCATGTAGCCGGGAGAAAATTTTTATTGAATTGATTGAATCATGTTGTTCATACATAAAAAATATCTCTAAGAAATTGGAAAAACAAAGAACCTCATATCAACAGAGATTTTAGATATTTTGAACAAACTTCTAACATCGCACACACTAAATTCTATTGGGATGTTACACGATAACTATTAAGTTAGTCCATAACAGTGCCCCACGTGAGTCTGGGCTTTACATGAAAAATATGTGCTCAATCTTTCTCGTTTCTAACATTGACCCCTACAACATTTAGATGTATTTCCGCTTACTTGCACTACACTCCTAACATTGCATACACTAAACCAAGAACGCTGGCTTCACATGCTAGGTTATCACAGTATGTGGAGCCGATGCATCGTGTAGCTCTTCCTCGTGGGCCAAACACCACGTTTGGTTTCCCTTTTCATCCTTTCATGGGCCAATCCGACGGGCCAAACAACCCTTGATGTTTGCCTTTTCCCATCTCATTTGATAAAAAAATAATTTATTCCATTTTAATCCATCGAATATTTATTTTGTATCGGGTGTTCCGATCAGTTTGCATGCACTTAGTCTGTTCTCATGAATATAGTTTGCCAATTAAGAATAGAAACTACACATAAAGTGCATGTTTGCTGAGGTAGGAAATGATGTAAAGGGAAGAGATCTCTTCCTATCGTTTGGCCACTGAGTTACCATTTCACGAATCACTAATTTTTTTTTCTCTCATTTTTCTTAATTATCATTTCCCTTCGTTTTCCACTATAGTCAAATAGGCTAAAGTATGGAGAAAACGTCTACTGAATTAATTGAATCATGTTGAAAATTGGAAAAACAAAGAAACTCATCTCAATAGACCAACATGAGTCTAGACTTTACATAAAAAATATGGGTTCAATAATTCTCTTTCCTAATATTGACCATACAACATTTAGATGTACTTTCCGCTTACTTCACTAAACTTTTAAAATCTAAATGTAAATCTTTTAAAAACATTTTTTTTTAAGTTTAGTGGTAATTTTTTAACTTTTAAAGTTCAAGTATTTTTTTTACAGAGATATTTTTTTTATACTTCACAAGATAAGCTGCTTACATTGTTTAGGTCAAAAATATAAAAATCTAATCTTAAAACTTAAATCAAGTGTCAACTTTGTTAAAGTTGTCCGTTTAGTTTCTCTTTTTTCTCTCTAGTCTAAACAAATGGTCAATCTTGATTATTATGAGCTATCAAGCGCAATTAAAGCTTCTCAATTTTTGATTTGAAGCGATACATACTTGATATTAACTGATCAAAAATCCTAATTCTTGAAATATTTGACTTCACGAAGTTGGTTGAGCGGGTAAGTTATTAGCGTCAATAGATGCTTGTTGAAGTTGATTGAGCAAGTTAGTTATTATCGACAATAGATACTTGTTGCATTCGCTCACCTTGTTTATGAAGCTACTTATGCATATTCTCACCTTGTTCGCGAAATATTTGACTTCAAGAAGTTGGTTGAGCAGGTAAGTTATTATTGAGAATAAATACTTGTTGCATAGAAATATTTAGATTCATGAATTATCATTGTTTCATAGGTTCATCTTGTTTGTGAAAAATTAGGTTTCATGAAGTTGGTTGGACAAATAGGTTATTTTCGATATTAGATATTTGTTGCATAAGCTCACATTGTTCATGAAATTGATCGAGCAGATAAAGTTATGATCGACAATAGATACTCGATGCAAAATCCTAAAGTCGCATCCTTATTGAATAGCACCAGGGCCCATTGATGTGCTTAGAAGACTAGTACATTGAATCTACAAACCTATCTATAAACTTAAAACAAGTCTCTTACATAAAGAAAATGTGCTTTATTTTCACCAATTGCAGAACCACATAATTAACCTCTGACTCAGTGACTTGAGCTATTAAAAATAAAAACCATTACAAATTGAGAATCAAATGAACTATATAAGCCTATTCCAACCAGCACAAAGTGATTGATTGCTGGGAAAAAAAAAAAGAAAAAAAAAAGTAAATTATTCTGTTCTTCTCTTACCCAATTGGAAAAAGAAAAAAAAAAGAAAGTGATTTCCCATTTTGCCCCCCATGAGGCCTATTTTCTCAAGATATTGAGTTTCTCCATCTTCTGTGTACTTTCTTGGTCTGTTCTCCCATGTTTGGAAGCTGGGATTCATTTTCAGGGGTTTCCAAACTTGACAACTTAGTCAGTTTGCTCAGTTTCTTCCATCCACTGCTCCAAGCAGAGGTTTGCTTTTGCTTTGAAACCTTGTCAAACTGCCTCTGCATGCTTTCCATTTCAGTTTGAAGCTCAAGATACTTTGTCTTCACACTCTCGAGCTCGAATTTCAGTGTGTTGATGTCTTTCTTGGCAGTTGCCCACCCTTCTTGGAACGACTGTGGCGTGGCTTCCAGGAGAGTTTTTCGGTTGGTTACCAGCGGTTGGAATTGCGAATCGCTTGCTTCTTTCAATGACGAGTTCGAGATTGCATTGCTTATCTTTACTTGCTCGGAGAAGAGGACCTGAACCACCACTCGTAATGGCAGCCTTTCATTTTGTGCTGCGTGCATACATGCGTCGATGGACAGCTTCTGGCAATCCATTACTCGGCATAGTCGCTTCCTCTCGTGCTCAGTAAGTGTAGGGTGCGCCTGCGTCAATCGTCATCAGAACTTCGCTTATAAAACACTTTAGGGGGTGTTTGGATGAATAATTGTGGAGTGAATAGAAATGAGAAGTTATTTTGAGTATAGCTTGTTTGTATAAGAGTGAGTTATAAAAACTCGATTTTAATAGCTCTTAAAAAGCTAATCAAACAGCCCCGACAGTTTGGGATTGGGAGCTAACAAAGAAGAGGATTTAATGTGAAAACTCTTGATAAAAGCAGCTTTTAACAAACATATTCATGTAATTAAATCAGTATACTTCATGGAGTGAGCCTTTTACCTTAAGATAGGAATCAATGGCTCGGTAAAGCCCGTCATCGCATGTTCGAGCAGATTCCGGCAGAGCTTCAGCCAGTACTTGAAATTTTGTCAAGGTAAGGTTTCTATCTCTGGCCACCTCTGTTAGATAACTATCAACAAGCCTTGCCACCCTCATCTTAGCATTTAGGACAGCCCCCCTCTGAGATCCATCATACATATGTTTATCGGAAAACGATTGTCGGCTTGGACTCGAAATCTCGGTCTGCTCCTGGACAAGAAAATGCTCTAGCAGCCTCTGGATAAGATCAACATCGTACGTCGTATCACTCTTGCTGTAAGATGGGATCAAAAGATCCACAAGTGTGGCTTGCTCAAATTGCATTCCAACTCTTTTTTCCAACTCCGTGACCAATGCTGGTGCAACTTTCAACATGTTTGCCATTCTCAGCAACTTTAAGAGGAAGCTACACGACACGCAATCCTTCTGTGGAGGAATGATGCTGATCAAGCTCTCGATGATCATTCGTTGATCCTTCGCTTGAATCGTTGAGTGATCTTCCTTGTTACCAGCCACAATCAGATGGAGACCACCTTTCCAACTGTTGCCTCCACTGCTGGTGTTACTAGTTGTGCTCGTACTTCCTTCATCACCGGCATTCGCTGAATCGGACACCAAACCAGGAAGCCACTTTGATGAATAATGCATAATTGACGATCCAATCAGTTCAAATCTCATACCCTTTACTTTGATTGCAGTGATTACTCTAACAAAATGATCAATCCTCAAGATCGAGACATCCTCAAACCACCAATCAGGAGGAACCTGGTGACTCCGGCTAGGACTCGAATCCTTCATATCATTCCATTTGGGACTAGAAACTTTGGGGGGTTTACCGGTGTAAGCCCATCTAATTCCTTTCGGATTGGCACAAGCCTTCCAAGCAATCGACTCGCTGCAACGTCGAACAATTTGTAGATTCTCCGCCCATGGGGAGAGCTTCTCACAACTTTTCAAGACGACAATCGAGTCCCTCCATGAAGACAGTACGACATAGCTGAGAAACGCTTCGGTTTTGAATATCAAATTCCCTTCCTCCAAATCTTCAGTCATTTCAAGATACTCAGCAGTACATCTGAGTCCAGAGATATTAGATGCTGTTAAATCAACAGCTATTCCATAACAAAACTTAGCAGCAAGTTCAAAAGCCTCAGGCCCACCAGGAAGATCATCCAACACAACCTTATTCAAATCTGGGTCTCTTGATTCATATATGCATCTGTTCATCTTCCCACTTCTAGAAAGAAGAGGATACTTTCAAACACCCAAAAACAAAACACAAAAGACAGAACAACCCCATCAAAATCCATGAAAGCCACTCCTTAAAACACAGAAAACTGCAAAACACACCTTAAGAAAATGGAAATTCACATAAACAGAACAACCCCATGAAAAAAAACCCATCCAAATTCATGAAAACAGCTACCTAAAACAGAGAAAACTGCAAAACACACCTAATACAAATGGAAATTCACATTAACAGAACAACGCCATTAGAAAAAACCCATCCAAATTCATGAAAACAACTCCCTAAAACAGAGAAAACTGCAAAACACACCTCATGCAAATGGAAATTCACATAAACAGAACAACCCCATGAAAGAAACCTCATCCAAATCCATGAAAACAACTCCAAAAACAGAGAAAACTGTAAAACAAAGCTCATGAAATTGGAAATTCACATAAAACAGAAAAACTCCATTAAAGAAACCCCATCCAAATCCATGAAAACAACTCCCAAAAACAAAGAAAACTGTAAAAACACACCTTATGCAAATGGAAATTCACATCCTCAACTTGCACTAAAAGGTCACTTGGGATATCAGTAGCAACATACCTGCAACAAAATCAAAAAAAAAAACAAAACAAAACAAAACAAAGGGTATTCACAAAAAGCTCATCACCGTCAGAAACCAACAAAACTTAAATGTAATAGAGAAGAGTATCGAAACAGTACCAGGACTTTCCTCTAAGCTCGAACCCATCAGTTTTAAGGGCGTGTTTGGCGGAAGGGGGAACGCCATTGGAGTAATCTCGAGCAGAAACAGAATCATGTTCAGATTCCCACATGGTGGACGAGAAATGGAGGGTGGAAATGGGTGTTTGTTTCAGGGGAAATCGACAGTGGAAAAGAGCGAAAGAAAGGGGAGGGGAATTTGAAGAAGATAGAGAGAGAGATAAGGGGAAATGAGAGAAACCCACATGGGATGATTGGAATTATCTGGTTGAATTGTCGGCTTCTTACTTTACTCGACTTCTTCCATGGATGAACTTAACAAACCCTCTTCTTTTCTTTTTTTTTTCTTTTTTTTGAATTTACACAGGCTGTGAAGTAATGGGGCTCATGGGTAGTTGATGGATCATTCTGATTAATTTCATTCTCTTTGCTTTCGTTTTTGCATTAATAATGCTTTCCCTCTCATTATTTTTTCCCTTGCGCTGTCTCTTTCTCTTCTTCAAGATGAGGTATGGACATGGAAGAACTAAGAACAGAGCTTCTGCTCTTACAAACTAACAGATTTTTTCTTCTTCTTCTTCTTTCATCTCTGCCTTTTGCCTTATTTATGGATAAGATTTTATTTTGTTGCAAGGAACAATCTTCCAATTGCATGACCCAACAACAATCCTTCCATACCTAATCGTACTTTTGGAATTAAAAATATTAGGAGCGTTTGATTTTATTATTAGCCACTAATTATAAATGTATTTTTATTAATTTCTAAATAACAATTATAATTTTTTTAAATAATCATCCAT